>JBAMBL010002710.1:0-49877 GCA_037043405.1 Drosophila subquinaria
ATTATTAAGTTAATCAAAAATGTAAAAATAACTACTAAAATCTGAATTTAACTTGTAATTTTATTAGCATTTATTAACAATTATATTTCAGCCAATTTATGTATGCCTTTGAGTAATTACAATTAAATGCTTATTTAATTTCAGTTTGAGAAATGTAAATATCAATATTTCCTGACAGGAAGTTGCACACTTTTGACCATAATCTTGAACATTTTTGGCAACAAATTGATGCGTGAAAATAATTATACTTGAAATGAAAACATACATTTAGTTTAAATATCAAATCGATTGAAATAAGGCTGAAGTAATTGCATAGGGTCACAAAGCGACCATTAAACTAATTGCACACATTTCACATTTTATTGCAGACATTCCTAAAATGACAAATGTTTAATATGCATAAGAATAAATGTGTCTCTCCCACTCCACGAACTCCTTTCAAAAAGAGCAGCAGCCGGAAGAGAAGCCACACCTACACACACACACACACATCGATTGGCATTTAACCTGGCCAGCAACACATATGGAAAATCAAAAGCGGCCAAAAGCGAAAGCAAATTGCTTGGAGGGTCGCTGTCGCTGTCAAACCACCTGTGCAGCACAACCCACAGCCCACACACACACTCACATCCACATTCACATCAAAAACTTGCGAATGGGTTGTGCTATACAAAGAGCAATCAACCTGCCTTCCACCCACAGCCCCAAAGCAAATTTCATACGAAATTAAATTAGAATTTTCGGTAGTTGTTTGTGTGTGTATTTGTGTCTGTCTCACTGTCTGTCTGTCTGATTGTCTGTATTTGAATGAATGGCTAAAGGAAATTGCAGCACGCACGCATCCAAAATGCCCCCTAACAATAAAAATATAAACAAGCGAATGCTCTACAAATTAACTACACTGTGATATACCCTGTAACTTCGAATTGAAATTGGGAAACATTTTAAAAATAATCTTCTTGCCTTTGCCTACGGCGGTAGGCACGAAATCTGAATTTGGGAGCACTACAACAACATCAACAAGATTATAAGAGTCTAAGTAAGTTGAGAGCAGCCGCTGCTCCCGGAGCCACTGCGTGCCCACCACTGATCTAAATTCTTATCTAATTATGCTGACAATTTTTAAAATTTTTAAAAAACTTTGGATATATTGTTAAATTCTGATTTAATTCTGATTTAGAATCAAATACTGCCTGGAATAAATTACGATTCCTTTTTTTTTTGCTTTTGATCATAACTGGGGTTAAAGACTTAGCTGTTATAGTCTGTAAAGTGAATAGAAGATATCCTGTAGCTTAATCTTAAAATATAAAGCTGATATGATTAGATAAGCTTATAGTTATGATTAAGCTTATTTTTATGATCATTATTTCAAACCAAATTTCTATATATTTTAGAAAAAGCGAAAAGAAAAGAGCCATAAATTTACAGCTGATCCTTATAAAGCCTACTCCTCAACACACATTCAAGTACACATTTAATATGCAGGGTATAAATTGTGTATATTGAAATGACAGAAAATATGGAATTGAAAAATATGTTTGTATACGACTTTTTCCGGCAAACTTTAAGTACAGGAGTGAGTGTGTTTATGGCACGGACAGGCTCAAAGGAATGAATAAATGACCGCAGGCACAAATTCATTTCCACTCACTGCGTGTGTGAATGAGTGTCTGGCTGGCTGAGGTGAGTGCTTGTGAGTGCTCACTACGGCCAAATGCTCAAATGCTCGAATGCTGGAAATGCCTACGCAAATGTGCGCATTTCAATTAAAATTCTCGGTTTTAATCACCTTTACAGGTCGCACAACTGTTGTTGAACAGGCGGACAAGGACTTGGCAAGAGTTGTTGAGTGAGTTTTTGTGGAATATAAGTATATAGATATACTTTCAAGCGATGCGATTTAATTTAATGATAATCCAGTGATATTTTGGAGTGGATGTCTTGTTAGTTGCTCAAAATGAAGTTGCAACCATCGGCAATGATTGTCATGTCGCTGGTGGTGCTCTCTGCAGTATAGTCCTGATTGCACCACACACACTCCATTTCCATTTCCACGGGTATCCTGAAGGACACTATCGAAGTATTACCGAAACTGGGATTGGCGCAAAGCGTCTCCGATTCAAATTCATCGGCCTCCGATTCCTCTGATGGCGGAGTATAACGCACAAGTTCCTGACTAGAATTCTCCTCCTGATACGGCACCAGAGCCTGGAAGTTTTCACTGTCACTGGCAGCTCTATCATCGCCCTCTGTCGTCACTTCTCGACTATCTTCGCTTCGAGACTGAAAACCCTTTTCATTGCGATCCACTTGCATATCCCTTATCAACACCGAAGATACGGAATTTCGCGCTGAAGTCGATGCATTTTTCCTGGGAAATTGAAACTTCATCACAGGCACCGCTGTGTTGGGCAATTCTGTGGCATGTGCCAGATTCCAGTCGGTATTGCCACCGGCTTTCACACGCACCGGATAACATGAGATATCATCCATATCAAGGGGATTGCGACGCAGCAAAGTCTGCAGGGTGATAAAACTGTCGCGCATATCCAGCAACTGGTCTTGACTGTAGATCCTGCGTAGTGGTGAGCTAGATCTCGACATGGCATTGATCAAAAAGTCCAGGTCCTTCTCCATATTGAATTTTGTACTTTCTAAGTGTGTGCCAGAATAAGTTAAAATTTTGTGTGTGTCTGTGTTGGCAACAAACATAAAATTTATCAATTGACAGACATTGAAAAGATTCTAAAATAAACAATTATTTTAGCTTTGTGAAATCTGAATGTAAAAAGCATTTTTGAACAAGATTTAAAATGTACGTTAATTTTATTTTCTTTCTCATTTTGTAAAATATTAAATCTTTTACATGGAAGTTTTTTTTTTCAACTATAAATTTGGTATTTTGATTCATTTTATTTCATAACTTTGTAAAAACTGAATTGCATTAATAGTGGTAAGTCTATTTGTTCAAGATTTTATTTCTAGATAAATTTGATTCAAATAATTTAAATAATTTTCTGAAAAGGAATTATTTGTTGTTGATTCTGTTTTGCCTTCATTCATTTATTATAATGTAAGCTTTCATGTTTTCATTATTAATCACCTTATTAAATTATAGATTACAGTTTAAACCTCTTTTCATAATCGCCTTTTAGGTAAACAATTCAAGAAACAAATTGAACAAATGTGAATTCAACATTTGTGTTTAAGTCGAAACACAAAATGTTTTACATAAAGTGCTTTGTCAGGTCTCTAGTGAATGCCAAAGTGAACAACTAGCTAACGACAACAACAACAACGACAACAACGACAACTACAAAAATAAACAGTAGCAATAACAATAACAACAACTAACGTTGAGCAGTTTATATTCAAAGAGTCTCTAAAATAATACAATTTTCCTCTAAATTTAGTCGCAGATGCTGCAAGACTTGATGTCTTAGACTTAAATGTAAATGTCCTGCACATGGACGCATGACCATCATTGTCCTTGCCACACACAAACTTACCCCCCAATTCTTCCTCTTCTTCACCTCTTTTACCCTCTCTCTCTGTCTGCCGTTTGTTAGTTAAAGTGAGCACAAAGTTGAAGTGTGTCTGTTTATCTGTGTGTTGCCTGTACAGTGGGCTCTTGTGCTCAACTAACAAGCAGACAAACAACACACACAGACACACACACACAGTCAACGTATCCTGCTAGTCAAGGATATGTTGGCAGATCTCTCACACCCAACACAAAACAGAGTTGTGTCTGTTGTTTATTTGTTTACTTTTTGCCATTTGCCAGTGCGCAAGTTTTCTTCTAGCTTTCTTAAACGAGAATGTTTGTCCTCTTTTCCATTTCCTTTTTCTTTTTTCTATTTTTTTGCCAAGCATTTGCTATGAATATTTTCATATTTCCATCTGCCTGCCTTTTGCTTTTACTGCTCTCTTTATCCTGGCAATTGTGCGCAACAAAACTTTCGGCTGCGGACGCATGTGTAGGGCCATGTTATTTAATAGGCTTTTGTGACTTGCCAAGCCCTTAAAATGGCTGGATATGTTTGGTCCTCAAGTGGCGCACGTTGCTCCACAGTGAGCCCCCCCAATGTTTGCCTTGTCTGCGTTGACTCAAAGTCCCATTCTCTCTCTCGTTGTGTGTTGTCCTTTGCCCATTGTATGCACAGTGGCTGCTGTTTTTGGTAATGCGTTTAGATTATTAAACATATTTTGTCCAAACACAACTTTGAACTTGGTGAAAGAGTTTTTTGGTTTGGTTTTGTGTTTCTATTTGGTCTTTAAGCAATTAAGCGTCAGTCGTAGCATCATAAAAGTAACTTGTGTTCTCTGAGTGTTCAATAAAAGCGAACAGGAATTGCCTGTAAGTAGGTCAAGCCATTAAAATTGCCACTACACACACACCCCACACACACCACAAACAAACACACACAAACTCTAGATTTATGTGTTGTCGGTTGTCGCATATGCACTGAGAAAAAAACAATTTGTTTGATATAAGCATGAGAAAACAAAATTTAAAAAAAAAGAAATAGGAAAACATTATCAACTTTAAGTCAATTTGCTATGAAAATTTTAAAGTTATATTTTCTTCATTTATTTTTAAATTTTTTCAATTAATTTCTTTAAATTAAAATATATTTTTTCTTACTTATAATAATATAATAAACTCTGGTCAGTTTTTTCAATGTACATACATGCATATATCCATCTGGGATAAAACTTATTTCTTAGATGTAATTTAACATTAATTTTTATATATTTTACGTCATAATATCTCCCTTATAGTCTTCAAGTACATCAAATAAGGCCAGCGAAAAAATTCATCTTATCAACATAATAATTTTATTTTTATTTGGAAAGGTCGTTCAAACTCCGTTTGAATGCAGCAAAAATATGCTTAACCCATAAAGTATCCATTTATAAAAATTCGAAATTTTGTGAACGTCTACTTTTTCAACTTTTATCCTCGATTTTTTAAAAAAAAATCTTGAAGCAAAAAAATTCTTGAAACAATTATAAAATTTTCAAATATATTTTTGGTAGTATATTTTATGATTTTTGATAAGGTGACTTTTTTTCGCTGGCTATATGTAGTATCACTAAGTTCTATTTATTTAAATTTATTTTTACATTCTGACCATATATTAAATTTGTTTTGTATATCCTTCAATTTATTTTTAATAATTATTTTTCTTGCAGTGTAATTGTCCTGTCACTGTTTAATCGTTAAAGCGAATGCAATCGACTTCTTTCTGTTGCCTTTGCTTTTAGTTGGTTAAAGTTTGAGCCATGCGTTGACATTATAAGTGGGATTTAAGGGTAACACACCAGGCACACATACACACACACTCAAACACACTCTTAACAACAGAGGGCGCCACCTGCTAGTATGTCGCAGTAGCTTAGCTTCTTTCTTCCATGTAGAAACTCGGTGACCCGCTGCGTTGTTGAACAACGCAAAAGTTGCCTGCTAAATGCTTTCTGATTGTTATTTTTCGTGTTCTCATGAAGCTCCTTGGCATATTCTCAATGTTGCCACATCCAAATTACAATTATTACATGCCACTGGCTCAGTGGCCCCCCCCCCCCCCCAGCTACTTTTGCAGTTTACTTCTGCCTCAGTTGCGTTCAACCCAAGAAAACTTTACTCGGGTGGGCGGAGAAGTTGGCGAGAGAGGAGAAGTTTTTGCTGTTCGCTATTTGCCTTTTGCTTGTGGAAATGCAAAATCTGGTAATGTAGGCGTGTTTAACATAAACTTAAGCTGTTTGTAATGACTTTGTAGCGCTTTTCGGTTAGCTCCTTGGCATGTCCTTAAAGCCACTGCGGCCAAGTCGAGAATTTAATGAAAAAACTTTCGAAGTAGCAGAGACTTAAACGAATACAAAAGGCGTACAAATATAATAGTAGTGCAGAAAATGTGTTAATGCCCAAAGAAGGAGTTGGCACATAAATGAAAAGTGTTCCTAGACAAAGAATATTTTAAAAGAGTTTTCAAACTTGGATGGGAATGAAAAAAAAATAAAAAAAAATGCATTTTTTTTATCTGAAATAGATTTTAAGACAATTGGTTTATGAATAAAAGGCAATATTTTTTTACTGATAAAAAATTATAATTTTTAAAAAGGAAAGCGCAAAAGATATTAAGAAAAAAGATTTTCTTGGGGTTTTAGTTACACATATTTCTAAAATAATACTATACTATACTATTCCTCATGACAAGTAAATAAATAAATTAAACAAATAAATCTTTAACTTTATTTTTCATAGCTTTCAATTCATTATTTTAAAAATGTAAAAATTTTTGCTTATACCAGATTTTTCCTCCTTTTGTAAGACAACTTTCGGCACTTTGCAGTTACCTTAAGAGCTACACTGAGCCCTAGATATATGCTGCTCGTTAATGATAACAGCAATCTAAGAAGAAAGCAAAATCGTATCATTAACTGTGCGAAGGCAGATCATAAAGAATACCTTTTGCCGGATAAGCAGCTCATTACTCAAATGCAGGCCAAAAGAAAATAAAGGTTAAAGGCAAAAGGGAAAATCTCTCAGGTCAAAAATGGCAAGTGAAGAAGACCCTATCTTTTAGGGAATGTATATTGGAAGTATGCTGTGATTTACAGCCCTTGGGGCAAGTGAGTAAATGCGCAGAAAGAAATTGCTGGGCTCAGCAAATGTCCGTCTTACAATAAAACATAATAATAATTTGTTATAAAAAGCAAAGCGCACAGAGATAAACCAAATAAATGACAAAAGCATGTCAGCACAAAAGGAGTCAAGGAACAACAAGAAGAAGACGAAACAACAAAAACTAAAAGACAATTTCGGTTTTTTTTTTTGGGTTACCCTCTGCCTTCTGTGCAACCCTCAGCAGTTTTTTTTTTGTTCTTATTTGGGGTTCGTTTCTTAACGTTGCTCCTACTAGAGACATTTGCATAAATTATCATTTGTTTAACAAGCCCAGCTCCTCGAAAAAAAATACGAAGAGCAGCAACCGCATTGAGATACCTTGAAATGGTAATGGAATCAACGCTGGATGCTGTTTTGCTGTCTAACGGCAAATTGGTAATAAAAGCCAAATGCATAAAATAACATAAAACAAGAATTTATGTGCAGAGTCAAAAACAACGCGATCAAACAAATTGCAATAAAATGCAAATTTAAATGCTAAGAAAATGCGCCTTAAAGTCGACTAAACAAAAAGTTTTTAATATTTTATGCTTAATTTTGTTGAAAATTTTCATCAAATAAAACAAGAAAAAAGACATGCCACAGGCTGTTTATTTTGACAGACAGACGAAGGGCTGCAATTTGGTTGTGTGTGTGTAGGGTAGGGTGTGTTGTTGTGCGCCTACCCCTACTGCTCATAAAAATGTCTGTCTCCCTTTATGTTGCGGTCGTTGTTGTTCTTGTTCGCAGTCGTGTTTCCAAGCAGCTGAGCACAGCTGTAGCGCACAAACATTTCCTTACATTTTAATACACTTTTGCCTGCCACGCCCCCTCCTCCCCCCAAATACACCTGGTCGTGGTTGTAAGCAACAGCAAAAAGCAACAGCCGCCAGCAGGTGAAGTTTTTCTTGCTCGTTGCTTCGCTTTTTTTCCAACTCCTCCTTTTTTTTTTTTTTGAGGCAACAACTTTTTTCTGCACAATGAATTTTTGCGCATTTTCCACCTGTATGAGCTGTAGAATTCCCCTTTTACCTCTGTAGAATTCCCCTTTTACCGCTGCAGGAAATCGATTCGTTGCGGTTGTCGCTCTGTGTAATGATAGAACAACCGGCTAGCGAATATTTTCCATTTTCCATTTAATTTTTCCTTGCTACGCTTTTCCTATTTCCGTTCTTTTTAGTTGCGCCAAAAGTCAGCGAGCTCTTTGCGGGTAACTATGCAAATACTAGGTAAATACCAGGGCTTAGTCTTTGGCAAATTACAAAAACTGACCGGAGACGGGGGGGCAGTTAAAAGTGTGGGGGGGAGGGAGTGCCAGTGTCAAAGCTCAACTGTAACTTTGAAGCTGCCTCTATTAGCAGCAGCAGCAGAAATATATATGTATTTTAAAAGTACATGCAAAAATCTCAGCTAATTAAAGTCAACAGAAAATCAAAATCATTTGAAATGCAAATGTCAAATCGCATAATAAGTATGCATTGGTGTGGGTATGCATGTGTGTGTGTGAGTATTTGTGTATTTACTCAACATGGTTAAGCAAATAACACAGCAAAAAGCGGGTACATTAAAAGAGTGTCAACAGAAGAAAACTGCTCTGAAAGAGTTTTAATGCATAAATAAATGAATACATTTTATGAAAATTTTAAAATATCTTTAAAATAGTTTACAGTGTTTCACTAATGTTTTCATGCACCATAAATTTGTCAAATTTTATTCACTTAACGATATAAAAATTCTAATGACATAAAAATTTCTTTAACCCTTTAAGTACCCATCGAAAATTTTGAATAATAAAAAAAATTGTATCTTTAACTTTTTTCCTGGATTTAAAAAAAAAATAATTTGATGCAGAAAAATTTTTTTAAATTCTAAAAGTGAATGCAAAAAAAAAATTTTCATAAAACTCTTCTCTATTATTTTTTTATGATTTTTTAAAGATAGCTAAAAAGCCACTTTTTGTATGAAAATGAGGAAAAAGTAATTTAATTTTTTTTTGCAATATGTATAATATTTTTTTGCAATCTAATTAAAAATATGTTGCAATAACACACAGGCAAGAAAATTACTTTATTTCTCTTTAATAAAGCTGCCATTTTTTTGTTATCCACATGCTGCATATATTTTTAAATTACTAAATATTTAAAATAAGAAAAAAAAACGTATCCTGAAACCTCTCAAGTATCCCGCATCAAAGTTATTTAATGAACAATTTTCAATGTTTTAAAGGCGAGTCTCATGAATTTGATGTGGGTAATTATTGGCAGACTTCTGGTGCGAAAAAGGGTTGCCTGAAGTTTATATGCGATATGAGCTCTACCCTGTTTCCCCTGCCCTCCTTTTGGGCCCTTACTTTCGCCACCCTCTCAAGCCACAGAGCATAGAATTTCAATTAAAAATTAGCACTTGCTCGTTAATATAAAATATTGCTAATTAGATTGCCAGACGAGAGAAGAGAAGAGGAGACAAGGAACAGTAGCGTTAACTTTAGACTCGCATCTCGCATTGATTTTAACATGGTCATGAATATTAAATTACCGTTACACACATACACACACACAGCCACACTCTCTTCTATCTCTTTCTGCGTATTATTTGCTCTGGTCGAGGCGAAAGTTTGTCTGCCATAAATTAAAATCCTAACGCCCAGAAAACACGCCCCCAGTCCATGCCACAGCACAAAACACCTCCTAAACACACTCCACCTCCCTCTCACTCTCACTCACACTCTCGCTCTCTCTCTTTCTAGGCGCCTGCCACTCAGAACGTTGACGGTAATTAACTTTTAGGCATTTCCTATGCATATTTATAGGGGGAGTTCAGATTGTGGGTTGTGGGCTGTAAGGCGTTTGTTGCTTGCATAATATTAACATATATAGCACTTCGAGGGGGTGGGGAGGGGGAGGTGGAACCAGGGCTGCAGCATGGCCAACACACTCTGACAGATGATGCGTACAAGGCCGACAACCAAACAGCAGTTTAATTTTTTTCTCCTCAACTTTTTCGCATCACGTTTTTCGATGGGCGCAGTGTGGGCGTGGCAGGCGGCATTCTCACACAAAGCTCTTACAGTACTTACTGGAGATTGAAAACTCATTTTCTCATATTTTTTTGCGCTGCCTTTGCCATCTGCTTTTGTCATAAATTAATAATAAATTAATCATCAGTTTAGGCTACGCATTACGTTTTTGAAGAGTTTTCCTCAATGATTTCCACCAAGAGATTTTCAATTGTGCATTGAACTGAAAAATGCTTGCCATATTTATTTTCGAAATTCATTCACTCATAAATTATTAATGATATAATAAAAGCGTGTTTTTTTGTCGGGTATATAATATATTATTTTCAAATGAATTTCCTTTTCATTCAATGGACTGTCAGTAACAGTTGCAGACAGTTGACATCTCAGCAATTAGATGTAGGTGTTTTTGGAGGGTTTCAAAAGGTGAAAAAAATAAGGCTAAGGTTAAGTTTGTGCCAAAAGGACACAAAGTTATACTTGGATTGACATTAAAAATGAAAAAAAATGAGCTAACATAATTTTTTTTTAAGGTAAGTGAACTCAATTCCGAGTTGTAGTCAGAAGAAAAGTTTTAAAAATAATTCTAGACAATTTCGATTAAAATTTATTTTTTAAAATTTTCAAATACATAATTTCTTAGTTAATAAACATTCTTCTGATATTTTTTAATTACCTATAACATAATTTTTGCTCTTTGACAGCGCAAAAACTCTTAACAATCTTAAGTCAATTATTTTTGCCATATCGTTAGCTCCATTTGAGCATAGAAATTCAATTTATGCCCTTGGGCAAAATTGTTCCATCTATCAATTACCATAGGTAACATCAAACTCAACTTCAACTTTGTATTTTAATTGGAAACATGGAAAAGGGGCAAAAGAAAGAAGAACCAGAGCAACAATATTGGCATAAAACTACATTTAAAACTCAATCAACTGCGTCTAACAATATTAAAAGCGGCTGCACAGAGAGAGACAGAGAGAGAGAATGAAATCTAGTTGAAGGGGTAAATATATAACGCATACGCCACATGGTGCAACAACAGCGGCTACGTTGAAATAAAGAATGCAATCAATTTGTCAACGTCTCTTTGTTGTTGCTGTTGTTGTGTTTACTGTCTGTCTGACTGTCGGTCTGTCTCTTTGTCCATCTGTCTGTCTGTCTGACAGTCTAGTCTGCGTTCGCCTTGTCATCACACACGTATGCCGGCAATTT
Organism: Drosophila subquinaria; assembly: GCA_037043405.1. Taxonomy (NCBI): domain Eukaryota; kingdom Metazoa; phylum Arthropoda; class Insecta; order Diptera; family Drosophilidae; genus Drosophila; species Drosophila subquinaria. Next base: position 10,908 of record JBAMBL010002710.1, read on the forward strand.
ATGTTGTCGTCTGCGTCTCTCTTCTCTATTCTCTTCTCTTTTTTTTAGTCCGACTTGCAGCAAAGTGTAGTAAATAAATTTAAAAGCGCCTGGGCAATGTGGTGGGCGTGTCGCCGCCTCAAGCAATTTGCCGAGTCGAGGTGACTGGGCAACATTGTCAGCGTTGCTGTTGTTGTTGTTGTTGTCCTTGTCGTTGATGATGACATTCAAATTTACTGTGACACTAGTAAATTCAATTAAAATGCTGTGCACTGCTTGTAGCTTGAACTCTCCTCCCTCCCTCTCTCCTTTAGTCAACTGGGCGTATGCGTAACCACATTACTTTTTGGCCTACAACTTTTGAGCTGCTCTGGTTGCCTGAATCAATTCACTCAGCAGCAGCAGCAGCTTGGCACTTAAGTGCAATGCGACAGCCAGGCCTAATGACTACACTGAAAAAAGAGACCACTTTCTAAAATCAAAAACATTCATCTTAAATATTATTTGTTCTTGAATAAGAATATTTGAAGACCAAATTATGGAACTAAGAATTCTAATCTTGAAAATCGTAAGTTCCTAATATAAGAATAAAATTCTCAAATTTAAATATTTTGTTCTTAAGACCAAATTACTAACACTAAGAATATTATTCTAAAAAAACTTAAGTTTTTAATATAAAAATAAAAATCTTAGAACTTTTTTTTTCTTAAAATAAGAACAAAAATCTTAAAATTTTGTCACTTTTTGAGACTTAGAATTCACAAACTTTTTTTAAACTTTTTGGTCAATAAATAATAACATATAATTTAAAAAAAAATAATAAGTTTTATTCTTATACTAAGATTTCTGGTCTGATCTTATGATCTGATTTTGTGATCTTAAAAATAAGAACTTGGTCTTAATTAAAATGTTCTTAGAATCAAGATGTGTTTTCTTACTTTAAGATTTTCATGTTCTCGACGCTTTTTTTAGACCAAAGTTCTTAGTTCTGACACCAAAATCTTGATTTTAGATACATTTTTTTATCAGTGTATGTGGCACGAGACACAATAAAAGCAGAGCCATGTTTGTTGACTGCTTTTACTTGGGCCACAAAAATTTAATCCTTAATCACATAACGCAGACGCTCAAGTGCGACAAGACCAGGCAAAAGGATATGCAGCTTGCCCCAAAGGCAGGCAAACATAAAAAATATAAACTCAAAAACAGTAAAAACAACAAACAGCAGACTGGGCAAGTTGTGCACGTGTCATTGTTGTTGTTGGGCTTATGATATTATTGCACTTGTCAGATAGAGAAACAGAGAAAAAGAGAGCGATGGAGAGACATTATAAAGTATGCAAAGTTTTATGCCAGCGTCAAATGAAAATAACAAACAGCAAACGACACAAGGCTGTGAAAAATGAGGACAAGGGGTTTGTGTGGAGAGGCGGAGTCGAAGTCCTCAGGTGGGTATGTGTCTAAAAGGCATGTGTTGCCACCTCAAAGACATTGCTTCACTCTCTGTGAGAAAATATGTCAGCTGTGGCTCACACGGCGTATTCGTAATATTTCAGCATTCAAACTGAAATCAAATTTGCACATTGTGCCAGGGCACAAGTGCATTGAAATGTTAGACCAAAGAGCTATGAAATGCATACACACAACACACGCACACACACACAAACACACACACACACACACACTTTCAGAGAAGATAAGCAACCCTTAACGATGAATGCGAGTGTCGTCTGGAGCTTTCCCTGTCGTTTGCTGTTTGCCTGTCATCGTTATTGCTTTTGGGAATATGAACGGTTGCATGCCACATTTCAACATTCAACATTTCCATGGCTTAACCGTTGCCAGCTCTCTGTTTTATACACATACATTTTAATTTGCAAGAGCCTCGGCTGCTAGAACAGACCACAAACTGACTGAATGACTGACTGACTGTGCCTGACGTTTGTTTTCATGTGGCGCACATCTATTTTTTATAAGCAGACGCAATTGTTTCGAAAATGAAAGGTTAAATGTTAAATGTGACTTTGAAAACAATGGAATTGCGACGATGAGGGAGTTAAAAGAGGATGCGGCCGCTGTTCGGTTATATCAACAACCAGGAAATGTTGTCATTGTGTGCCCAGAGACCCTTTGGGAGATCAAGCACTGGAGTAACATGGCAACATTGTCAATGAACTTTGCCCATTTGCAAAAAGAGTTTGGGGAATAACTGAAAATACTTTTGAGAGACGTTGACTAAATGCATAAGGAAATTGACTAACAAATATTGTGTTGTGGCCAGCAAATGTAATAGATGAGACTTTTGGAACTATAAACAAGAAAAATGAAAAAGGGAAAAATCGAATAAAGAACATAAAAACATTTAGAGAAATTCTCTTAAATAGTTTTGTTACAAATTTCTTAAGCTGTCGATGAATAATAAATATTTTAATATTTTATTTGGCTTATATTTTGATGCTGGGTTCAAGTGCACATAATTGAGCCCCTGTGCAACTTAAAGAAAAGTTTAAATAAACGAAGCCTACGTTTTTCTAAATCTATTATGACTATTACCAATATTATTTGCTGTAAAAACAATTTTACAGTATTTTAAGAATAAAGTTGCTTTAACCGAATCTTTCTCTTTGCAATGCAATTTTATGTAGTCAACAATTTGGTATTCATTGTGCTCAAAAATGCATATTAAAATAGTTGCGCAGTAAAGGAAGAACAACAACTACAACAACAATAGATCCTGTGCTCTGACATTTACCTGCATTACCTTAATGGAATTCTCATAGTTTTTGCCTATTTTATCATATCAATTTTGATTGTTGGCCATTATGAGGGGCAGAAGAGGAAGAAGAGGCCACAAAGCAAGCTCTGTCAACTTATGAGCACATTTTTGTGTGTGCCATGAAAGAAAGGGAGAGGGAAACCAGAGCGAAAGAGAGACAAAAAGGAAATCTCAAGAAAGGAGAGGACATTAGGGGTGCTTGGCAAATAGGCAGACAAAAATGAAATTAGGTCAAGTAAACAATAAAAATCATCAAGACAATGTCGAGAGTTGATGAGTGGACGACCAGAATGTGAACAAGACGGCAATAGCTGGCTATCTAGATAAATGCATAGATAGATAGATAAAAGTAGAGGGGCAGGGGCAGGGAAGGGGTAGCAGCCACCCCTAATGGCATAATCTTCACTAATTTAGCGCTCATTAATTTCTAGCGCGTCCTTTTTGCTGGCCAAGTCTGCTGCTTCTCCATCTTCTTCTGCCATGTTGGCTGATAACACAAAACGTAATTGAATTAAAAGTGGCCCAGGCTCCAAGTCAAAAGGACCACAAAGGACAACAGCCAACTGAGAGGGCCATCATAAACATCAACATGGCTGCTCAGCGTGTGTTGACAATTCTTTTTTATTATCCTTTGCACTCTATCTCTCTCTCTCTCTATCTGTCTTTCTCTTATTCCTTCATTCTTTTTCGTTTACTGAGAAATTCCTTTGTTTGTTGTCTTTAATTAAAATTGCATAATCAAGCCAAGGACTTGACAGTATCTGGATATTTGCTCGTCCTAATCAGCATGTCATTTGTGTAATTTCTTGTTATGTCCCAAAACTTAGTCAAGGAAGTCTCAGCGTCTCTTTTTCTCCCCCTCTCTCTCTCTCTCTCTCTCTTTCTCTTGCTGTCCGTGTAGTTTTATTGTAATTAGTTGAAAGTTTCTTGCCACAAGTGCTTTGGCTTCTAATGGCTGCCACATCAGCATCACTTTGCTCGCACTCACTCAAGGATTCAAGGACTCAACGACTCAATGCGCATCCTGTCGAACGACGCGTCAGCACTTTTTAATTGAATTGAATGGCACGCGGCGCCGCCGCCACTCTCAGCCAAGTTAAGAGCAACTTAACCCATGATCGTGTTAGTTATTCCACATTCATTTGCATTTGCCAGACTCGAAACTTTCGCCACAATTGTTAAACTGCAATTTGTTTGCCCAAGCAAAACTCGCGCGAATTTCGAGTCAGCTTAATAAGCAAGGATAGAAATGTTTAAGTTCTTATGAAGTGGAGATTTTGGACTAGCTTTAACCTATCAAAACAAAATGTATGTATTATATATTGTCGTAAATAGTTGGCCTATCTTAAGTACCAGCAAACTTTTCCACTAACTTATAAAAAGCCTTAAAAAACTTGCCCAGAAATATTAAATATCTGACCTCAGGCAATGAGGAAAATCTCTGTCCTTGATGGTACAAAAAGTACAGTGATTACTTGTTAAGAAAAATGCTTAGAGAAAAATTCTAGAAATGTTAATTAACTCAAGGAATTTTAACAAATTTAAATCAAACTTAATATCCTTAAGAAAAATGTAGAATAAATTACAATATATCTAATAAAATATTAGTCTTAGAAGTTTTACGAAACACAATTTTTTTTAATTATCTTAGACATTTATTGTAAAGTATCCTGAAGATTTGTATATTTCTTAAAATATTTTAAATCAAATCAAAAATTCCATATCTTATATTTACTGTACCAACAACCAAAACCGAAACTTTAAGCAATTTCAACGCTCAATTGATGTGTCAAAGATAAGCAATAAGTAGCCAGCCGATAAACAGTTCGGGCAAAAGAAAAGAAAAGAGCCAAAAAACTGAAAAAGCAAAAATAAATTTAATAAAGAAAATGTCCCCCGAATGTCAGCGACCCAGTGACCTTTTTTTTCTGTACGAGTAGCTGTTCAAAATGGAAGGCATAAATAAAAAATGTTACTACATTTTAGCACATTACACAAAAAGAACAAAAAAAAAGAAGCGAAAGCGACGAAAGTGAAACAAGCAAGAACAAGCTGAAAAGAACAACAAAAGGAGTTGACAGAACGAGGGGTTGACAGACAGATTGGACAGACAGGACAACTCCGTGGTAAACGCCTGGTCAGCCTGTGATAAAAGCTGTGAAAAACTGCGAAAAACTGTTAAAACGTTTGGGCAACGGGGGAGGGAAAATGTCACTCGATGCCGAACTGGTAATCAATTCTGGCCGAAAACTTTGATCGTCAAGCACTTTTCAAGCCAAAACTGGCCTCGCTTAATTAGTTGCCTTGTATGGGAAGAAACCAAAAGCGAACATAAGTCAAAAGGGTAGCCCATTAATCTAAATTATTTCGTTAGCGAAGCTAACAAATTAAAATAAATGTTGAGCCGAAAGCGGCCTTTAAAAGTCAACAAATTAAAAATTGTTTGACTTTCAAAGTGTGTGTGCACACACAAAGGTCACCAAGGGTTCGACAGGTGCCGTCGAGGGTTCAACCCAAAATCGATGGCTTCATTCATATAGCCAAAAGTCAACTTTAGAGCCAAAAAAATATAAAAATGCCTCAGCCGAAATGATATATATTCATATCTCTGTGCACGGAAGGAAATGTCACAAAATTGATCAACAATGCCCTGTGGAGTTTTATTGATTAAAAAATTTTCACAAGTTTTTTGTCGGAGGGGAATTCAGGAATGCGGATGGGTGGGAGAGCGGGGAGAGGGGATTCATACACTTGTTGACAGCCCAATGGCCGGCAGCGACAATTTCAGTTAAGAGGTCGCCATTCTGTGGTCGCAACAACTTTTGTGGAAATCAGATTTTAAGCTGCTTTCGCCTCTGCATCAGAATTTAATTAATAAAAATTAATTTATATTTCGTTTTCTGTTCTTTTTTGTATGTTTTGCCTTCCTTTTGTTGTTCCTTGGCCGACACGTGCTGACAATCTGATTGTATAACGATTTCAGCGCTTTGATTCGTATTGCCATAAACAAAAACACACAGAAAAAGCCAATGGCAAAAAGGACTTACGCTTATAATCAAAGTAACGGAAGCACAGGACATCGTGGCTTTACATACCTGAAAGATGAGCAGAGATCAAAATTCAATTTAATTAAAAGTTATTTAACAAGTATTTTTTTTATGAATAAAATAATCTTATTTATATGTTAGGTTTCTTTCGAATAACTTTATTTCATTTTATAAATATAATTTCTTTATTTTGTATATGTTATGAGAAAACTAATCATCTGTTTAAGTTCTATCAAATTCGAGTCTAATTGGCAGCCATTCGAACTTATAATTTTTAATTCGATTTTATGGAAAAGTACCCACTTTTATAAATTAAAATAAATCAGACACATTTTTTTATTGTTCATCAGACTTCCCTCTAATCAATTCTCATCCGATTTAAATCAGTATCTCAGCAAAGAATGTATCTATATATCTTCGACACCTACTCTTATCATATCTCTCTTCACCGGTTAGCTACTTCAAAATTCCCAGTCATATCAAAGTGCAATTACATGCAGCACGTAGATCATAAAAACGAGTACTCGTATTTGGTCTTTCAATCAACTGATTGACAGACGGACAAACCCGACTCTGACTGCCTGGCACACCGACAGACAAACAGACAGACGGACAGACAGGCTGACTGACTGACAGATGTTTATCAGCCACATGCATTTTATGGCATTTCAACAGAAATCACACTATAAAATTGATAAAGCGTCGTGGAACATGCCACAGTTACAGTTCAGTTGCAATGGGTGAAGGGTGCACCCTTTCCCCTCTCCCCCTGCTCCCTTGCCCTCTCACTCCCTTGGTCAATTGCATATGAAATCATGCGATGTCACATGCAGACAAACCATAATAAAATAAAGTATAACAACAAAAACAAACTGGACCTCTTCATAGGCAATCACGCAGAAAACCATTAAATTTTTAACGAGCTCAGAACTGAATTTGAATTTTAACGCGCTCTCAAATTAACTTATATCTACAATCGAAATCTAAGGCCGTTTAATAATCAATGCAAGACACGTTGCTGCTAAAGGAATGCGTTAGGCAGGTAGATGTTGAAAATTCCAGGGACTGCAACGATTATTAATTTTAAAATTGCAAAAAAAAAAAATATTATTGAAATTGAAAATAAAATATTTAAAACAAAAATGTCAAACAATAAAATGATTTATTTTAAGTTTAAATTAAATGAGGTAATTTATTGATATTTTTAAGTCTATTTCATTAATTTTTGTATTTGTTTTTTTCCGATATTTATTTAAAAAGTAAAAAATAAGAATAAAATTGCAATTTGTAATAAAAAAAATATATTTAAATTTTTATTTCATGATTTTTATCTTTAATGCGACCAAATAAAAGAGTGTAAATTAATTTTGGAATAATTAAAATGAACAGTAAAATAATAGATTAGTTTATCTGAAATTTTCCCATTCCACAAGACAATTTTATTCAGTTTGAATTTTTTTAAAACCCAGCGCGTATTTGCTTTTCGTGGAATGTAGAGCCTGCGAAGCCGAAGCGACTCTCATGGCTGTCCATCAAAGTGTCAATCGATAGACGACGGCAGGATACCGCATATCAGCGTGGCAAGGGAGGCGGCGTGCCACGCCCATTGAGCACACAATTGCCTGTCTAAAGGCTGAAGACAACAGCTTGTAGTGTTATTTGTCGCTCAGCAGGAACAACGACAACAACATTGTTAGCCACTACAACAACTAAGTGACAACTTCATGAACTATTCAGAGTGCCTCCTTCCTGGTCATGTCCTGCGGCAGGTGAGGTCGGTCCTGGCGAGCTTCCATCTCGCATCGTATCGTGTCCTGTCCGTGGCCATGGCATGTGCTGTGGTCAGCGCTTCAAGTGCTTCTACTTTGGCTTTGGTTTTGGCTTCAGCTGTTCAGCTGTTGTTGTCCCTCTGGCGTCGCTTTTGCGGCTTGTCATCTGTCCGCGTTTTGTTGACAGTGCCCAGGACAATGGGGTTGACCAGAGAGTTAGAGCAGCTCTCTCCCAGACGTACTCCTAGTTGCCCACTCCACACGCCCCATGTTAATAATTAAATGCTTTGATTCAGAATGCAATAACAATTTGATTTATTTCGAGATTAGTTCGGGACAGAAACACAACAACAATTTGTTGTCTGACTGTCAGTCAAAATGGTTTTTGGGTGTGAGTCTGTTTATGGACCGGTAATAATAGTATATTCAATTGCCTGCGATATGACATTTAAATAACTAATCGGAATAGACCTAATTATATGAGTAAATGAATATTTACATTGGGTAGGGAATAAGTTTGGCAGTTCATACAATATTCAAAGATAGGCATTAGTAAACAAATAATGATATTTATGATAAATTCTTTTACATTATTTTATACAAATTATTCCTAAATATACCTATTATAAAATAAAATAAATACTTTTAATAAAAAAATAAAATAATATTGCATCGCTTCAAAGCATAAACTCAAACATTTTTCATAATTCGTGTATTCATTCATTTGTTTAAAACTGCATTCAGTTGCACAGTGAGTGCATTCACGTATTTGGTTTTCAATTAGGGGCTTAAATGCGAATTGCCGCATTATAAACTCATTCAGTTATAAAGTCTGGCTGTCGGCTGTGCAAATCAAAAAACATTAACAAATTTACAACTGATTTAACAATAAATTTGCGCAACTCTTTTCAATATTTTGTCTGTTTTTTTTTCTTGTTTTGCTGCATTGCAAATTAATGGAAATCATTTTCAAACAAATTCTTTTTAATTATGCGTATAAATAAAGTGCAGAAAATCAATGTTGCAGCAGCAATAACAATTACAATTTTTTCGGGGGGGAACGTTACGAAACATTTAACGGAAGTTTTTAATTTACATGAATATGCAAATTTTTAGTTACTCAACTAAATGAACTCAATGGATGAGTGGAAAATGCCCGCACATGTGAAAAATAATTAAGTAAACTTTAATGAAAATTCAATGGAAGAAGAATGCAAAGGAAAAACTGTTAATGGAATTTATGCGCACTTATCGACGCCTTCTTTAAATGCCTTTAATGACGTTTGGCATTTAATTCGAGGGCAAGGCTGAGCGTGCTGAAACTGTGGGTAAGAATTGGGGTAGGGGTAGGGGTTGCTTCGGGAGGGGCTGGCAGATTTTTATGACTGTTAAACGTTTGACGCGCGCACTCAGCGAACTTTTCCATGTGCGTGTCGTGACAGTCAAAAACCATTTTTGCTTTCGTCTTTTCTCTTTTATTTTTTAATTAGCCACCACATAAAAAGTCAACCCCCACGCTTGGTTGTTGAGGCACTGAGGGAAGGGGGGTGTAACCAGCAGCCAGCATGTCACATGTGGCGACAACAACGTGTGGCACGGGGCAACACACAACATTGCAGCTGCCAACATTGCCAGTTGTAAGGTGTCGCTCAACTACAATTTTTTAATGTATAAATATGTGTGTACAGTATGTACACTACTGGCCACAATAATAAGTACACTCTTTTTTTTACTATACAAGCTATTGTAAGTCAAGTCTTCACAGTAAAAAAAAATGTATTTGGAAAGGTCCTTTAAATTCCGTTTGAATGATGCATAACTTTCCTTAATGCATTAAATAACAACTGAAATTTTCGAATTTATGAAAATGTCTACTTTTGAAACTTTATTCCTCAATTTTTTACAAAAAATGCTTTGATGCAAAAAAAAAATCTTCAAACAATTCTAGGAGTGACTGACACTTATTGTATGAAAATGACGAATAAATGCCTTTTAAGCAATTTTAATTTTAATTATTAAATTATTAAATTAAAATCGAACTGTTAAATTTAAGTGTAAGTTATTTTAAAGCAATTGTAATACCAATTATAGAATACTAAAAATTGCAATTATTAAAATTATTAAATTAAAATCGAATTGTTAAAATTAAGTACAAGTTATTTTACAAAAAAAAAAAAAAAGATTTTTAAAAATATTATTGGTAAAAAAAAGAGAGTACTTATTATTTTGGCCAGTAGTGTATGTATTATGGTCGCATATGTATTCCCATAACATCACAGGGGAGCGGAATTCCACGTTTGTTTTTATTTTCATTTTTATTTTCATTTGTTTTTTATGTCCTGCACAGCGCCAACTTTCAACGGACTCGTTGACGTTTTAAATTCCGCTGTTGGCCGAGATATCTATCTAGCTGGCTAATGCCCTTAACTGGTCAAGTGTTAATGGTTAATAGCAGGCGCACGGATTTAAAAAGGACCAGACATTAAACAGGTCAAAAGGTAACTAATGTGCTCATAATAAGCTTAGATAATCCCATTTACAACAATTACGTAGATATTTTGTAAATAAATTGCACTAATTACAGTTAAATACCAATGCATGAGAAATGTTTTAATTGCATTTTAAGACATGTAAAGCCAACAAATGGGCAAATCAATCAACAAATTAAACAAGTTAAGCACAGAAGGCCACAACAAACAGTCTACACAAATAACTGGCAATCAAGAACAGACGAGGAATCTATAGACACATGTACATGATGTACAAAAACAAAGACATATAAACAAATAGAGCATAAGCAGCAGACATCGAGCAGCCCTTGAGCTTATCAAAAAAGCTGGCTGCTGATAAGAAAATATGTTGGGAGGGATGCCAAATTACAGACTGATAACATTTGACTTGCTAAATCGAAAGCGGCGAATATCAAAAGTAAGCGACCTTAACTCTTGTCGAATTTTCAGAGATTTGGTATACCCTGTATCTAAATGAAGTCTATTGTTTAATTTTTAAAAATAAACACAATCAAATAATGTAATTCAAAGAGTATTTTCCATTCAATTACAGTCATGTGGTAAATATTATTATTTTTGCATACAAATCAAATGAAATAGAATTATTTCAACCTCTTATCGAATTAAAAACAATTTTCATATTTTTAGTGCAATAAATTTTCCACTTCACAATTGTCAGTTGTTTTTTTTTTTTGTATTTATTTTAATTGTCTAGTATTTATGAAATACGCATTAGCAGTGCAAACATTTTGAAAACAATTCTTTTCTATATCGCGCCAATAAACAACAATCAAAATGCCAACATATTGCCTGTTCTCGACCTGGATCATAAATAAAAGCTTAAAAAAACAACAACAAAACATAAAAATAAAATGCAAACTGCCTTTAATTTATGCAAATTCCGTGTGAGTTCAGCTAAATGCTTTTAAATGAAAGCAAAAACAAATAATAATAATAATCAAATAAAACAAATACTCGTAAATAAATAAATTGTACTTAGTGCAAGCAAATTGCAAAACGTTTAGTGCGCATGCATGCTCACAATATACCCTGTAAAAGTTGTGAATTGGAGTAGAATGACAATTACGTTAAATACTTATAATTACAGGGTATTTACCAGCACCTCTATGCGCCTTTTTCTCGTCACTTATTGCTAATTTAAATGGCAAATAAATAAATAATGTCGTCATTGCACAGAGTGTTAGTTCTGCGGTCTTTGTTCTATTCATTTCATTCATTTATTCAGTCGACATTCCTATGGACACCTGACACGATGTTTTATTGAATGTCCGTGCTAAATAAATTATTTCGCGGCATTTTTATAGCTGCCCGTTCATTATTGTAAGTTAGAAAAGATACAAAAAATATTTGCATAAATTAAATGAAAACTTAGTTCTGCCATAAAAAATGTCACATAAATTGTAGCATAAAAGATTAATAAAAATTAATTAACAATGTAATTTGCCAAGCTGAAACATTGTAAATATTTGCGTTTAAGTGATATGAATATTTTGTTAGGCTTTAATTTATTTCATTACAGTATTAAAAACTGTCAGGGGAACTTATTAAAATGATTAACTGAATTCGGTTAACAAACTAAATAAAATCTATTTTATTAAATTAACTAAAAAACAAAACTAATTCCGTTGAAATACAAGTTTTTATTTACCTATAAAAAAAATGCTGACATACTAAAAAAAAGTAAATAAATTCAAATCAAATACTCGTAAAGTTGTATAAAGAGCAAAGTTAAGTAAATTTCCGACCAGTAAATCTCAATTGCTGTCAATAAAAGTGGCAGCAGCTAAGTAACAAAAAACAACAACAAAATATTGTATCAAGTACTGAGATTTACTCGGAGTCTGCTCTTAAAACAGTACATGATAAATGCATTTTCCATTTTCCGACTGTATCTCCCTCTCCCCACTCGCAGACAACCATAAAAACAATTTTATAAAATTTCACACAAAAACTACAAGTAGCAATAATAAAAATTTAATAACTTTTGTTGGGTTCACTGGGCGGGGTCAACAGCTAAGCCCTCATCGTATGGTTTGGGAAAATGTCGTTAAATTTTCAACAGAAATCAAAACAAAAATTATAAACTAAAAACGCAGACAGCAAACACAAAAATGGGCAATCAATGAAAAATGGTCAACGGCAAGAGGGCAGAGTGCAAAGGGGCGAGGGGCAGCTGGACAGTTGTCAACCGAAAACTAATTAAATTAAATCAATAATAGGCGGGCACACTGTACAGCTAGGGGCACAGATAGGAGCCACAGAGAATTCAGGAGAGCCCACACAATTAAAACTTGCACCGCATTTAAAATCCGACAAACAGTTGACAAACAAAAACGAAAATCGCAACTTTTGTCAACTTTTAAATGAGCAGCAATCGAAATGTTGCCGCACATTTTCATTGCCTACAATTTTCGGGGGTCATGGAGAGAGAGGAAGAAAGAGAGAGAGGGAAATGTAGGCTCCAACAGCAGTAATTATATCACAAAACATTTATAATTTTCACTCGGCTGGCGCAAAAAACCTTGACAATTGCCTTAAAACATGCAAAACTCGCATAAATTCCAACAACTGTGGCGAAAAGAAAAGCGAGAAAAACATAAGAGAGAAAAAGAAAAAAATGGGCGAAAAGCAGAAAAACATTTTCCAGCTTTGCCTGGACAACAAAATGTAATTTTGCATTTAGCTTTCAAAAGGCGCACAAAAAGTAATTCACAGATAAGCATGCGAAAAGTTAACAAACAACGAAAACAACAACTTGCCACGCCCACTCCCCACTACCAACCACCCGCCCACACGCAGTGTATCTGACAGTTATGGTGGAAATAATTAGAAGCTTACTTATTAGCCAAAACAGCATGAAGCGTGAAAGTGAAGTGGAAATTATAATAAAACAGAGAGCGAGGAAAATTAAGTCAAGATAGTGGAGAGTTCACAGTGAGGACTCGTTTTCTGGGTGGAAAGGACTATTAAGTGACAAGAGAAAATTATTTGTAGTATACAGTTATTTGTAAGGAAACTATATTTGATTAAGATCAAGTTAAACTCACCCATAAATTGATAGCTTGCATTAAAAATAATATTTGAAGATGGATATTCAAAATATTGAAAATGAAAGATGAAAGAAAACAAGAGGAAATTAAAGCTTAATTATATAGGATAGGCATATTCAGATACAGTGAGCCTAATTTTTTCCAAAAAATATTTTAATGCAGAAAAATTTAAAGAATTCTAAGAGTGACTGCAAAATTTTTTTTCAAAAATATTTTTTATAGTATTTTTTATAATTTTTTGAAAATCCTAGAAACGACGATTTTAACCCCTTTTTCCTACTTTTCACACAAAGGGCATTATTCGCCACTTTCAAAAAATTATAAAAAAAAAATTGCCAAAAATATATTTGAAAAAACATTTTTGCAGTCACTCTTAGAATTGTTTAAAGAATTTTTCTGCATTAAAATATTTTTTGGAAAAAATCGAGAAAAAATTGAAAAATTTACTTTTTTTAAATTCAAAATTTTCGATGGGTACTTAATGGGTTAAAGAAATTTTTTGCATCATTAGAACGGTATTTAATTGAATAAAAGATTAATATAAGAAACCCGCATCAAATCATCTTTATTATACGCAAATTTGACAAATTTATGATGTATGATAACAATAGTGGTTCACTGTATATAGTACGACAATATATTTTTCATAATTTTTTTAGTTAGATCCAACAATTAATTATATAAAGAATATATTTTTTATAATATATTTTATCATCAGCCTAAAACAAAAGCTACTTTCGTACTCGTATCATCTGATATTCCCACAAAATCTGTTTTCCTCTTCAAGTTTGCATTTTTCTTTATTTATTTTCACTTTTAGCATAATTTTCTCGTTTATCCTTAGCTGTCCACATCATTTACAGTTAAAGCCAAGTCCTCTTCTAATGTATTTGCGCATTAAGTTGTTGATAACTCAGCACCTGTCCTGGAGTAGAACTTTGCTGCCTTGTTGGCTTTCTGTATTTTTGGGCCAACACTTGGCTAATTACAGCCCAATTACAGTCTGTATTCACTTTTATGTGGCAGCAGGTCCCAATATAATTACGCAGAAAAATGAATTACATAATTAATAAACAAATTCAGCGCAGTGCTAATTAACTGGCTGGAAGCAGAGGCCCAGACTGAAACAGGGCCAAAAGGAAGGGGCATGAGAAGAGGGAGTGGGAATTAAAGCCCAAAGTCAATGCCCAAAATGAAAGGCTCTTCAAAACACACCCACAAACAAACACACAGACACATACACACATACACACTTACATACACACACACATACACACACATTTAGACGACAGGATAACGCATGTAAGCAAATGGTAAATGAAAGAAGGCAGAAAGCATATCGACTTAATTGCTGACAGCAGAGGCATTAGAATGTTTTGGCTTTGGCAGTAAAAGGAAGAGAGTGAGAGAGAGAGAGTGAGAGAGAGAGAGAGAGAGAGAAAAGAAAGAGTGAGAGCGGAAGATAAAGGCAGGATATAAAAGTGTGTGTCTGCAAGTGTGTGGTGGTCCAAAGAGTGCTTGAAAACACGGAAAAATAATATAAAAAAATTAATATAAAGCTGATCAACTTGAAGTTACCCTGTATAACATTTTAGAATAAAAGTTAGGACAACTAATTAGAGTTGAATCTGTAAAATAAAAATAAATATATAAAAAAAATCTTAAAGCTGAAAATGATCAACTTTAAAATACCCTGTACTATTTTTAAAAAAATTATAAGCGCATTTTAGATAGTGAAAAACGCAGAATAAGATACTTGACTGCTAAATACTTAGTACAAAACTTAGAAGATGGCACTAACTCAACAAGCTGATACCCTGTAACTGTTGGAAATTAAATAATTCAAATTTGGAGTCGATGGCCTAGTAGCTAGTACTCTAGTCTTTAGTTATTATATTATAAGGAACTTATGTATAATAATTAAATAAATAAAAATAAAAATAAATAATTAAATTTAATACGATATATCCCTAAGAATATACCCCTATCTTCGCTTTTACTGGGTATATCAAATGCGCAGAGCAATAAAACGAAGATTAAACCAAAAAGGCAGCCAACAAAAATTGCGTCACAATGAAAATCCCTTCAAATGCCGCCACAAAAAAGCACAAAAAAAAAACAAAAAGAAAACAACATTCGCACTTTTGAAAGGTGAGGATAAAGTACGTCTAATTGGAGGGAATTGCATGTATGTGTGTGTGTGTGTGTGTATCCATGTATCTGTGTTTTTGCCCGGCTTAATTCAAATAAAATTGCTCGGCATTTGCCTTTTCGCTTTGTTGCCTCCTGTTTTGAAATTATTTTGTCACAAATAATAATAAACTAAGAACCCAACCCTACAAAAAACAAAACCTAACAAAGTGCACAGTAAACCCACGCTATAATTTACCTGCCTTTCATTGTTCTTGTTGGCATAAAAGTCTTTTCCCAGGTGCATAATTTTCAGTCATTTTTCAACATAGAACTTTTTATTTGCTTTAGAAAGAAATTGTGCCCATTCCCAATGATTTCTTTAGTTGCTCGAGGCAGAGAAAAAAGGGAAAGTACAGCACTAAGTGGCAGTTTATGCTGCCAAAATATTCAGGCATATGCATTGCCGCCTACTCGTATGTATGTTGGTATCTAATGGGTCAGGATCCCAGCAACTGACCAGTCATGCCCCTTTGGAGCATTTCATGGGAGCACTCGCATTCCCAGGGGCCTCATGTTGGCCAGGTAGTTGTTTGGTAGTTTTTGCCCTGTGACAGTGATGCATGCTCGTAAACATTCTAATTGGCACGCTTTGGTCGTAGACTCGCTCTGGGCGAGATGTGACCAGATAAGGTAATGGTAATTGATAAACCCCTGGCATAATGTCCGAGTAGAATCGTAGAAATGTAACCCTCGTAAGAGCAACTTCATAAAAGTATTTTAACAGAGTTGTAACAGTGGAGATAACAGTAACAGTTAGTTTAACATTAACAGCAATGTAACAGGAGGAGTAACATAACAATCCCTAAAAGAAATCAAACTACGATAAAATTATAATAAAATTTAATTTCAAAAAATAAATAGAATTTATTTAAAAAAAAATAAAAATAAAACATAAGATTTAAAATAAATTGTAGAGGCTTAAATATTTTTACAACTTTATACTTTAAAGAAAACTTAACAATCCCTGAAAAAAAGGAACTACTATAAAATAACAGATCGTAATTATAAGAAAGAAAAATTATTATTTTACCCACGTTTACATTTAAATAAACATTTTTAAACTCATAAATAAAATTGTTAATCACTTTATTTTTTTCCAAATTCTTTTTTTGTTAAGACTAGGCATCATCAATGAAAAGAATCCGAGTTGAATATAAACATAGTGTATAGAATAGTTGTCGTATACGTATCAAAAACAATTTATTGTTAGAAATGCCAACATGAACATGGCCCCAGGGTTGATGGAGGACGAATGAAGGAAAAAAGGAAAATAGTCGAGAAAATGCGACCATGTTAAATGGAACAAATTCAGTGCAATCATGCGGCAGAACGGGGCAGGGCAGGGGCAGGACCACAAGGGGTGGGTACTGGGACAAGGTGGGACAGATGCGGGGCACATTGATGGAGGGGATGTTGGTAGAGGGTAGAGGGTAACAAACACAAAACATGTTGCAAAATGTTTGAGAATGCACTTTGATGGCGTCATAAATCCAGCACAAAAATGAGAACAGCAATATGGTTATATATGGAGAGAAAGTCGCAGGGGCAGACAGAGAATGCGAGGAGTTGCAAGGATACGTGTTAAGGATACGAGGATAACAGCAGAAGCTCTGCGCATAATAAACTGAAAATTAATGATTTCGCTGGAGTTCGCTGGAAATGTGAGAAACAAGTGGGAAAATACGCGATGACGAGGGCAAAAGACAACGATATAACATTTCCCCGACTGTATGTAGAGGTAGCTCTACCTGTGGCTAAACAGGTAGCAAAGCCTTCCTCTCTTTCCCTCTCTACTCTCTTTTTCAGGTGTGAAAAATGTCACAAGGCAACAGCAACCAAATAAAAACTGTGCAAAAATCAACGATGATTTGGGTAGAGAAGAAGGTTAATGAGTCTTGCCTCTGATTCAGCTCGTGTCCCTCTCTCCGCTCTTCCCTCTATCCGTTGCCCCTGCTCGCTTATCTTATCAACACTTTCGTTGTCACTTTTGCGTGCGGGCCTGGCCCAAAAGTTGATTGAGGAATGCGCTGTTCGATGTCGTGTGTGTCATCAAAATGAACGTGGAGATCCATTTGCAGCTGCCTTTTTGAGTCAGCTGTCCCGAGATTTGATTCCATGTTTTGTTTTGTTCCTTTTGTGCCACATGAAATCTGACTTTGTCGTGCAACAAAAACTGGCAAAAACTCAAAAGGATATCAGCTGTTGGCTGTTAACTGTTTAGGGATGATTCAAGCGGAAATGCCTTGGTTTCATAATCTTTGCATCATTTTGTGTCCATCTGCAGCTCATGAACGACATGTAATCACCCTTAAAGTACTCAATATTATGGCCTATAGAAACTATTATCTCCTATGTGTAATACTTTATCAAACTGATAGCAAATCAGGGAATAACATTTCGAGGGGTTTATTTTTAATGCTGACGTTGTCATAGCTAAAGTCAAATGAAATTGCACAACTTGTAAAATAAATTAAATTCACTTTATCAAATTCAAGATTACAAATTGTTTTATTTTCAAAATTTCTTTTATTTGCTGTTAATTAATTTCATATGTCTCTTTATATCAGATAATAATGTTGGCTATACTTTTTGCTTTATATCTTCATAATTATAATTATAATAAATAAATAGAATTCTTACTAAATTCTTCTTAAAAGATTTGTCTATATTTAATATAATATTTCCCAAAAGTAAGCTAAGATGTTCTATATATATTTAATCCTAAAACCTTTTCATTAAAGTCTTGATTCAGAATAGAATTACTCTTTCAAAATCCCAAAGCATTCGCCTCACTTTTTTTTTTGCTGTTAATTAATTTTATTTGTCTCTATATATTAGATAATATTATTTGCTATACCTTTTGCTGTATATCTTTAAATTTATAATTTTAATAAATAAATATATTTGCAATTATTTTCTTCTTGAAAAATATCTCCATATTTTATTAAATATTTTAAATATGTTAAATATATCCAAAAGTAAGCTAAGATTTTCTATAAATCCTAAAACCTTTTCATTAAAGTCTTGATTCAGAATAGAATTACTCTTTCAAAATCCCAAAGCATTCGCCTCACTTTTTTATTTGCTGTTAATTAATTTTATATGTCTCTTTATATCAGATAATAATGTTGGCTATACCTTTTGCTGTATATCTTTAAATTTATAATTATAATAAATAAAAATAATTTATATTTTATTCCTGAAAGATTTCTCTATATTAAAATAAATATTTTAAATATATTAAATATTTCCCAAAAGTAAGCTAAGATTTTCTGTATATATTTAATCCTAAAACCTTTTCATTCAAGTCTTGATTCAGAATAGAATTACTCTTCTTTTCTTTTATTTAAAAGAAAATTCTCCACTTCGTTTTTTCTTTGTTTTAACAGTGTCAACTGTGTAGTGTTTTTTTATATAGGCAACCTTTACTGTAGTCAAGCAGCTGTGAATTATTTTTCGCTTTTCATTTCTATAGTAGAGTTTTCTATTCATAGCTGTCTCTATCTCCTTCTCCCTGTCTCTCTGTCTCACTCTATCTCTCTCACTCGCTGTGTACCTGTCTCTCTTGACTTGTCTGGTCGTCATTTGAGTTTGAATTTGAGTTTTCGCTTCTCTTTTGTTTTAGCCGCTGCAATTTGTCACTTTTCGCACTCGGCATGTCCTTTTGCTGTCGTCCTCGTTCTCGTCCTGTGTTTGACTGTGTTTCTAGCCATAGAAAGCGACACTTGAATCTTGCGCAATATAAAAATTGTTTGTCGCTGACATTTCAGTGATTCGACCGAGCCCAGAAAATGGAATGGAATGCTCAGGAATTTGGTAATTGCAGGTGCAAAAGGAGCCAAAATTAAATTCCAAACAAACTTTAAGATGGCAACAAGAAGAAGAAGAAACTCCTTCTTAGACGAAACTCAAACCCAACTCAAAAAACTTATCGCTAAATTAGCGTGCCAAAGTTGTTAGATTGCGACACTTGGCAACCCAAACAAACGAGCTAAGAACAAACAGCATAGACAACTGAGGCAAAGGGGCTAAGGTAAGGGGAAAAGGGAAAGGGAGGGGCTTGAAAAATGCTTAAGGAAAAACAATTTTGCATGAAAAATGTGCGCGATGCGCAGACGGACAAACGAAGGGCCATAAATTGTCGTGGCCAGACAAGCAAAAGGAAAAACAGAATCGAAGCAGAAACAGAACCAGGGAAGAGATGAAGGATGTTAGCCAGGATGTGGTCAGGATGCGGCTGCCACCCTGTTATGTTTAGTATTTATTTGGCCAACAGAAAGCTACAGCTCTGCCCCCAAATACAAAAGAGTAAACACTTTGTGTTGCTTTTAGGGGAACTCAAAGAAACTTACACGGAACTTTGAAGAAATTTTGTATTTAGAAATCTAGGTGCCTCTTACATTTCTTTGGACACTAGCAGAAATCTAGATGAGTTATATTTAGGTTTACTATCGGTATTTTAAAGTTTACAGTTAGGCTGCTTTTCATTACTTTTATATCATTTATAAATTTTTTTACATTCTACATATTTAGATTTATTTGGTACTACTTAACAATTGTCATCATATACATACTATATTTAACCCATTCATCAGCTATTTTTAGTTCTCATGTCGATAGCGCTAAAGTTGTTATTAGAGAACTTTTCTATTTGAATCCCACACTTATATGAACTGCAGTTCAGTAACCTTACTTATTCATTGTATTCAAATGTTTATAGAATTCAATAATAAATAAATATTTCAAGAAAAATTTCATTTTTTCTATGATAATAAGTATTCAGTATGAGTATTTATAAAATTTTCCTAATAGCCAAGTTATTGTAGTTATTATAGCAAATATATTTCAACCCAATGAATTTGTAACTACATCATTTTCAATCTCAACCAAATAATTTCAACAATATTAGTATATTTTGTTCCCTGAGGCTCATCTCATTTTCAAACTTAAAATAATATTTTCTGGCAATATAAATAAAATTGAAACGTTGATTTGTTAATTAATCTTTATGCCTGAGCAACATTTTTTTACATTATTATTGATTTTTATAGTATCTGAATAAAGAAATAAAAACAAACAAAACTTGGTAAAAAAAAATATGTATGTATGTTATGTGCGTCACTAAAACATTTATTTTGATCTACCGACTTTTTAAATCTGTGCTGAATATCAGTGACAGTTTCCAATATACTTTGATTTTTATGTTAACATTTTTTACCATATTATGTATAAACATTTCTTTTTTGCTTCAAACTTTTTTAATTATACCAAAATTTCTTTATTTATAATTTAATGTGTGGTCCGGTGGCTCAGTGGTTAGAGGCGCCGACCTTTCACATAATTAGAGCTTCCAGTTTGAAAAACAACTGGGTTCGATTTCCCCCGTCAATTGTAGTCAAACATGTGTTTTTAAGTTTTTCGGAATGAAACGCAAAAAAAATATATTTTCCTCCATTTAAAAAAAATAATAATAATAATAATAACTTAAGTATCAGCCACTACTATAAGAATAACCTACTTAACAGATATTTGTGAATATCTAGAATTTTGTTCATAAACAAAACCTATCTCCATAAGGAATATAATATTTTCCAGATACATCAGTTTCTATTAATTTTCCCTCTATAAATATATTTGATAAATAATCTTCGCTACACACAAATGTTGAATTTCATATTTTAGAACTTTATCACTTAAATCCCAACTGATGATATTGTAAAAATCTTTTTTAATGGAACTACCAAAAAAAACAACCAGAATTGGAGCTTAATAAATGTTTTCTCTATAAATTTTTGTTCTACATATGTTTAATGACAATTTCTATTTTACAAAGTTGGGATTCCACAGGTCAGATAACAATATAAATGTTTATAATCAATTTCTAGAAATGAACTCAATTCCAAGTGTCTGCTAGATATGCGATATCTAAGGAATGATAACTTTCTTATAGATAGAAAAAGTGAAAAGGAAAAGGGGGAAAAGATTGGGAGTTGAGCTCACCTTTTGGGCCTTGCAAGTGACGTTGATGGACTGGACGTCGTGCTGCTGGTGGCGCTGCTCCCCGATGCACTGGCCGCAGGCGGGCATCTTGCAGTTGAGGCAGTACTGGGAGAGGGTCTCCTCGTGCTCGCCGCACACCGACTCCCGCTGCTGGGCGGCGCCGCGGGGCTTCACCAGCGTGTGCTTGGCGAGGGGGCCGCGGGCGGGGTGGCAGAGCTCGCGGCACTGGTCGCAGTAGCGAATCTCG
Source organism: Drosophila subquinaria (assembly GCA_037043405.1). Lineage (NCBI taxonomy): Eukaryota > Metazoa > Arthropoda > Insecta > Diptera > Drosophilidae > Drosophila > Drosophila subquinaria. The sequence continues at coordinate 32,500 of JBAMBL010002710.1, forward strand.
CACTGTTCGCAGATCAGGGAGGCGACCTTGGGATCCGTTTCGCACATCTGGCAGCGCAACGCCTCGCGGGCACAGAAGCGATCCACAATCGCTTCCATGGCGCGATATGTGGGCAAGTTGCGCACGCCGCCGTCGTCGAAGAAGACGAGCTTGCGGCACAGCGGACAGGTGAGACAGTAGGCGGCACCTGGTGGCGCCACCACCGATCCCTGCAGCAGTCCCTGCAGCTGCCCGGTGCCGGCATACGAGACCGGACGGGATGTGTTCGAGCAGCAAACGACGCCGGAGTCCGCCTCACTGAAGATGCTCACCTTGTCGGACTGATCCTGGTCGGAGGTGACGCTCTCGCTGCCCGTGGCCGAGCTGGCGGTGCTCGCCGCCGAGCTGTGTGAACTGTGACGGGCTCCCACTCCCACTCCCACTCCTGACCCGCCGCCTCCTCCGCCCTGTCCATTGACCGGAGCATGTGCAGCAGAGGCGCCGCCCGATCCGCCGCCATTGGTGGCTGCCTGCGATCCCAGCGACGCACCTGGCGTGTAGGGCGTCTGTATGTCGAGGGCACAGCCCAGGCAGAGGGCGTGGAAGCAGGGCAGCAGCACGGGATTCGCGTACAGCTGCTTGCAGGTGGGACAGCGCAGTTCGTCCTCCATGGTGCTCTGTTTTTTAATCTGTGTTCCTTTTCTTGATTATTCCAATTGTTAAATGCGTTTCTAACGGTAACTCGCTGTTTGTTTTAAATCCTTTAGAAATTTTCACCTTGATCGCGCATTTTGTCACTGTTTTCTAACAATTTTTGTTTATCTTTCGCTTTTTGCTTTTTAATAATTTTTGTTTTTTTTTTTCACTTTTTCTATTTTTTAATTTTTGTTTATTTTTTCACTTTTTCTTTATTAATAATTTTTGTTTTTCTACACTTTTTATTTTTTTTTTCTTTTTTATTTATGTTTTTCACTTTTTTTCTAATATTGTTGATGCTTTTTATTTTTTTAATAATTTTTGTTTTTTTTTTCACTTTTTGTTTTCTGTTTTTCACTTTTTTAATTTTTGTTTTTCACTAATTTTTAAAATTGTTGTTGCCACGTTTTTTGTCACTTTTCCTCGAATTATTTTGATTTTCCTGCTAAATTCCGCATGCAACGCTAAATGCACAAAATTCGCGCTTAAATTCCGCTTAAATTCGTCGTTCAATCGACACGCTCAACACGTCCGCTCGCTGTAAAAGTTCGTCGTAGACTAAACTGTTAAGCGACTGTTAAATGTGAACGCATGCCGCCACGCAAAACACAATCAAACCTCTGCTGTTAATTAACATTCTGCATGTTTGGTCGCTTGCAACCGCAACGCATAACGAAACTTGACGAAGCAACAACAGCGTACAGTTAACAGCAGACAATTCGTTAAATTCAAAAATTTCTTATCTCTATGCGCTGCAATTTATTGATAAGCAATGTATGTCAATTAATCAGAAGCAATTATGCATTAAATGTAAGCAAAAATAAATAAAAGTGTGCGTTGTCTAAATGCGGCAATTAGGATTTAAAGAAAAGCTGCTTAAATATTTAATAATAATAAATGTAAGTATTTAATTGTTAAATTTGCAGTTATTCATTTTTTAAAAATTAAACTTTTTTAAAACTGTTTCTCGCAATGCAGCTGTATAATTTGTTTTTATTTTGTATTACGATTTTCTTTAACCAAAACTCACATACTTTGCCTGCTGTTAAATTTAACATTAAGCTGTTGCGTTGCGCGCCGTCAAACATGTTCGATGCTCGATTGCGCTGTGTGTTGCAACTGATTTCGTAGCGCGCGCTAAAATGTTAACAGTTTGTTGTTGCTGTTGTTCTTGCATACAGAAATTCGTTGAATTTTGAAATTTGATCGTGAATCGTGACAAAATACAAAATGTGAACGTTGCATTTTGTGGGCCACAAGCGACACTTGTTATTTGGGCTAAACTACACAATTACCTGTGCTAGATAAAAAAAAGGCAACTATAAAAACGACACAGCACTGATAACAAACAAAACAAAGTCAATCGTTAACTGATATCGATACAAATACAAACAAATTGATGCATGGCATGTAAATATGTGTGTGTGTGTTTGTGTATTTGTATGACTGCAGGTAAGTTAATCATAGCTATACAGGTAACTGATAAGCAGCCGTATGGAATGAAGGAATCTCTCCATATGGCAACGAGGTGTCAGACAAGACACGGATCAATAACAGCAACAATAACAACAGCAATAACAACAACAAATATGATTAGATCCAAGTATTGCGTTGTTTGCATGTTTGTTTGTTTGTTCGCTTGTTGTTTGTTTATTTGGACATCGAATCAGGCATTGAACGCAACGTGGCCAATGGACTCTGCCAACGTCAAAGCCAGAGACAAACAGAAAACGGCCAAATGGGAATCAATAGAGACTTAACAACAACAACAACAGCAAGAAGAACAAGCAGAATCATGATAACAGCGACAGCGACAGCAACAACAAAAACGTGCGTAATCCGTTTGACTTAATAAGCCACGCTCTCAAATTGAGTCCACATTAAAGTTCACAACAACAGAGCGAGTTTGAATCTAAGAGAGAGTGTCAATGTGTGTGTGTGTGTGTGTGTGTGAGTGGGAGAGAGCTAGTGCAAGCGGACTGAGAGTGGGAGGGCATGTGAGTGTGAGTGCGAGTGTGAGTGAGCGATTGACCACGTGCATTGACAGCTCACGAGGTGAGAGGCCTCCATTTTTTTCTCTTCTCTCTCACTTGCTTACTCCCCTGCCCCACAGTCTAGAAGCCTATGCAAATATTGACATGCAACGCGTTGTTCGTATATATATGCGTAATTTGCCTCAATTTATGATTGAACACATATTTGCTTTAAATGTCCCCGTCCTTGTCCCTCTTCACACCCCTCTTTCCGCCCCTTCTCATTCGCCCCTGTCATAAATCTAGCTACTCGGTATTAAAGCTGAGGCGCCTAATTGCTTGTATTTGTCTTTGTATTGATTTCAGGGGATTTTTATACGTTGAAAAGACAGAAATAATAACAGTGCACGACTAGAACATACCCTGTAATAATCCGGAAAGTTGCCACAACTAATTATTTAAACTTACAATATGTAATATCGGTTAATAAACTAATTTTAGGAAAGCATTAGCAATGCTCGACTAGTATATACCCTGTACTCAGTTTGGTAGTAATGCAAATTTCTGTACACTCACTTTTAAGTAATTACATAAATTAAATAAAAATTTATAATTTGAAATTATTTATTATAATTATTTTTATAATTATAGTTTATTATAATAAAATTATAATTTATTTTTAAATAAAAAAATTTATCGCTCTGCTTGAATAAAAGATACTCTGTGGGCAGTTGTCCCTGCAAATGCATAGATACATACAAAGTGTCGCATATTAATTCATTTAAGGGCATACAGGGTATCTCTTAGTCGTATCAGTTACTTCACAATTCCTGCTTTCTAAATTATTTGTTCAAAATAAACTCTTTCAAAATTAACTTTAAATTACTATTGCTTAAAGATCACATAATATTTACAGTGTCCCTGAAAAGTATTCTTGCCTGTTCTTTTTTTTGGCTATTGCTCAACTGTTAAATAGACTTCCTTCCTGTTCATTGTGAACTTAGCTTGTGGCTTAAACCGCTGCTCATAATTCACTGTGAATAGTTAAAAAATATTTAAAAACTTTCAACACTTTTTGGGCGTCGTAAGACCGCCAAATCCCAGTTACACTTTTCGCACCCTTAACCAACAAACAGAGAGCATACTCCCCTCCCCCATCTCCTCACTCTCCTCACCTTGAGTTGAGTTTTGGCCCGCTTTAAGACCATATATCATGTCGTGTTACCAGTTACCATCATGGCCAAGGACATTCACAATATGCGCGCATGCATAAAAACGCAATAATAACAGCCAAAAATTTACACACACACTTGTATGCCCTATCCCCCTATCCCTCTCTCCCTCTCTCTCTCTCTCTCTCTATTTCACTGTGCTGAAAGCGAGTATTACTTTGGTCACCGCGGGTGTTAAACTTTTTTCTCTGCTTCTTTTTTTGCCTTTGCCTTCACTTTTTTTTCGAAGAGTTTTTTAAAAAAATTGAGCTTTTTTTGGTAACCGCTTTGTGGAAGCATGTCTATATGTGTGTGTGTGTGTGTGTGTGTGTGTATGTGTGTGTGTGTATGTGTTTGTGTCTGTGTAACATGGAGCCATGCTTTTACTTGCCAACAGCTAACGGCTCTTTCATGCGTTTTGTCGTGTTGCAAGCGGCAACTGCGACTGCAACAGACGCGACTCCCAACCAAATCCACTCCCCCAAATGCCCCAGCCGCATGACCAGCAACAACAACAAAAGCATCAACAACAACAACAACAACAACACAACGATATAAGAACTCAACTATAATAACTAGCTAGAGTCTTGTCCTAAAATGTGATTGCTCAAGTAATACCCTATATAAACAGTTGTATTGGAAACAATTAAAAGAACATTTAGAAAGAAATTTATTTATTGACTAATAGTAACCTAAAATGTAAAAAGAAATTTGAAACTACAATATTAATTAACAACTAAAATAACTTAATATGTAAATTCAATTCTAACAGATTGAACAGAAATATCTAATGGCTGAAATGAATGGTAGAAATTTAATAAGAAAATACTTTTTATAAAAAAGTTATCAGAAAACTTGTTTAAATAAAATATACACAATTTTTTTTTTATAATAAAAAAAAGAATATAATTCATTTTGGAAATGTTAAAATCATTAACGTCTTTTTAACGAGGAAATGAGAAATCGAGCGATTTTAATATAGTCAATATTTTAAAAATAAAAAAAATACTAGTATCTTAATTTATTAAACTTCTATTCAACAGAAAAGGATTTTGTATATTATCTTAAAAAATAATAAATAAAATGTAATGTAAATATATTACATTTTTACATATTTTACAGATCTTAGCATATGAATAAATACCATAATATAAGTACGGGGTCTAAAAATATAAACTCTGCACAATTATTCACATTCTTCTTTTAATAAAAATATATTTTAGTCTTGATAAATATTATTTACTTTTTATATTTTTTTTTTAGTTTTTAAATTTTAGTTTTTTATAATAAATATAACAAAATAAATATCATTTTATTTGAATACTCGTAAGTAAAATATGGATAATTTTACACCATTTATAAATAAATTATATTTGTTTGTTGTTTTTCAATTCGAAGTTTTTAGTGGTTCAAATAAAAAAGAATTCACCAAAATTTTAGAAGTAAAAATTATATATTTTAAGATATTTATATTGCCAAGCATACCTTACTTTCTTCAAACCATACAGGATATAGCTAACAACAATATGTAAATAGTTTAAACACAAAAAAATTTTAAAATGGAGTTGCCTTGTTTTCCCTCAAATACGTTACAGTGTGGACAAGGGAAATAGAGGAGAGAAGAGAGAGGGAGAAAGAGAGGAGCATTGAGAGACATGCCACAGGGTTGCATGCATATAATAAAAACTCCTTTTGTGGCCCCAAGCGAACAGTTGTTGCTCCAATGATGCTGCTTTTGTTGCTGTTGCTGCTTCATGGTTGCTGATGTTGCTGTTGTTGCTGTTGTTGTTGTTGTTGTCTGCGTGGCGGGCAGGATAACATCGCCAAATGAGATTAGGAAGGACATTCGCGTATTTAACACACACAGAAGAGAGAGAGAGAGAGAGAGGGAGAGAGACAGTCGTGCAGTCGTGTTGGGGCAGCAACCAGTGGGATATCCTGGCTGCCTGTTATGTCGAGTTCAACCACAGGCGGTCCAAATTGGGGAGCTACAACTGTTCAACTTGGCAACTGGGCAACTGGTCACATCCAAAACTTCGCTTCACTGGACAGAATATAGAAGGGGGCAACAAAAAGGAGTAACGTCTGCTAATATTGAGCCCCCCCAAGTTTAGCGCCTCTGTTGTCATTGCAGGAAGTTGCAACAGTTTGAGGCACTGTAATTGCTTTTTTGTTTGTCGCTGCGAGCGAGTTGTGGCATCGCCAGATATCACAACACTTTCGGGGTTGACTGCAAAAATTTTTAATTAGATTTTTTGATTCTTTTTTTGGTTTTTCGTTTTTTTATTTTGTAATTTTCGTAAAAGTTCTTTTTTTTAACATGTTCCTACTTCTTCTACTTTGCACCGCCTGAGGTTTATTTTTGTATTTTAGCAAATGACACTCGCGTTAAATGGACATTTTTTTCCCATTTTGGCTTAGGATATTGGCTGGGATTTTCCAACGAGTTAAAATGCGGCTAAAGCGGAAGTTATGAGGCATGACAAATTGCTCGGTGTTTATTTGGCTGAGCTTCTTCCAACCAACTCTAAAGTTAATTCCTCTTTTGGTTAACGATAAGCTCCGTTGGACAAATTCATAAATTTTTAAAGTAAATGTAAAAAACTTTGTTGGGATTATAAGTACTTGACAACTGAAAAGAAAAGCGAGGAAATAGTGCTTTTTTAGGGCTTTAAATGCTATTTTTTATCTATCGTAGGGCTCAATATTTTTAGAATTTTATTCACTTAATTTTTTAAAAAAATGCATTAAGTTGCAGTTTTTTCAACTTGTCACTTCTTATCATTATTGTTTCTTTTTAAGTTCTTCATCAAAATTGATGCTGCAAATTTTAAATGCATGCTAAAAAGTATGCTATGAAATCAATTTTAAGATTCAAGTCAACGATAAAATTAAAGTTATATGAGGCACGTACAATTCCATAACTTAGGTATTCGAATTTAAGTACAAAGATTAGCAGAATGCTTTAAAATGTTTTGCAGCTATGTAAATATTAATTACAGTAGAAATTGCTTAAAAACCTTAATAATATTTAAATATCAAATCCAAACAAAACCTATTTCTATTTTATTCAAAACTTAATTGCACTATTTCCTTTTCTTTATTTATTTAAGCTTAGCAATTTTTTTAAATTTGGAAGCTTCAAAAGCCAAATTAAAATATATTCTTTTTACCATTATTCAGCACTATAACATTTACTTAAATATCTTTCAAACAAGTTCTTGAAAAACCAAACATAATTAAGGAGCAACAACCATTTCTCTGTGTTATAAATTCTCAGATGTCTAAAAGGTAATTGAAAATTTGCAGCATTTTCTTATGAAGAAAGCGGGTTGAAGAGAAGAAGGGAAGAAAGAGCAGCAGGAGCAAATACAGTGCATCAATTATAAATGCACTCGATAAATTATTGCCAAGTATTAACTCGGCTTTCAGGCACATCAACAGCAGCCACAAGTACAAGCAGCTTGAACAGGTAACACACACACACATACACGCACATACATACACATACCACACTTGGTTAAGTATTTGCTGTGTGTATTTATACAAAAATTATTTTCGTTTATTTAGCCAAGAGAGTTTGCCCAACAAACTATAGTAAAGTTTCTTGCCAAGTTTTTGTATACTCTAAGAATATGGTTATTATAAACTTGTAAAGGAGTATGTAAGGCTTTAAAAGGGGAGGTATAAGTAATTTAATTAAGGTTAGTGTAGGCTCATCTATCTCTTTCTATGACACTCGCTCAATGAATCACATCGTGGATATATCAATGGATATATCGTCTGTGTATCTCTATCTTTTTGTCATTTAATTAGAGCTGTTGTTGTTTAGTGTAAATGCAAAGCATATTTAGACATATTACATATGCTTGTAAAATGCAACGAAGTCAAAGCGTTTTTACTACAATATCTATAATAACTATTAGAAGTAAAAAGTGTATAAAATCTTCGTTTTTTCCAAAGACAAAAACTCACTCTTCTTATTTCACGCTCATTTTTTTTAAGTTCTCTTATGCTTTTGTTTTCATTTTACAGTTTTTTTGCCTACACATACTTGTGTGTTTGTGCGAGAGTGTGTCTGAGTGTTGGTGTTAAGCACTTCCGCTTGGCTGCTTCCCTGACATGCGTTTCACATTGCCAGCTGTCGTGCCACAACATGAGCCAACGCTTGCCCCCAACTGCAGCTTCCTAGCACCTTTTGGCTTCTGACAGCTTTTCCAACCCCCCTCAATAACTCCCTGTGATGCACACACACGCACACAGGCACACACACACACAGCAGAAACTTGGTTTGATTTTTCATTAAGTTTTTCAGGTGAAGCATTCGCTACTGCTTTCCTTTTTCCTTATCCTTCTTTTTGTATCGTTAGTTAAAATTATTTTCAATTAGCACCCAACATGACGTCCTTGCCCAGGAGCCAAGGAAGGAGTTCTCATTGAACACTGAGCAAATTGAGAGCAAATTCTACTTTACTATTCAGCGTTTGCTCATTTTCATTTCGTATTTTCCTGTTTTAAGTGGGAAATTCAGAATAAATTATTCAACAGCTGTATAATTCTTAATCAGCAGCTTAAAATACTTTTATTTTTTATCAGAAAAATGCATTAAAGTAAAGTTATAGACTAAGAAATATATAACTTAAATTTAAAAAATTAAAAATAATAAAATACTGTTATGATAAGGTGTAAGAAATATATTATTTAAATTAAATAAATAATATAAGTCTGATACTTAAATAAATTACTATCAAGGGTGCCACAGAAATCGCTTTCGCTTCAATTTCACTTAAATTTGTATGAAATTTAAGTGAAATTCAAGCGAAAGCGATTTGTGTGGCATCCCCGTATATTTTCTTATGTAAAAAGCTTTCTACTTATAATATTTCCCGTTTATTTTCCTCGTTAAAAACTGAATAAAATTATTTCAAAAGCCACCGCAAATTATGAATGTAACAAAATAGCAGTTGAAACTCTGTACCCAACCTCAGAATAATTTTGGACTCGAGTGCATGGGGTAGTAAAAAAAAAGAGCAAAGCGTAATTAAATGTTTTTGAGGTCTGGCCATATGAGATGTTGAGTATTTGGTTGCATCCATTGCAGGGATCCAAGTAAACAACCAACAGGGCCAAAAATAATGGAAAACACACGCAACGCACTTTGGGGAGAAACGGCCACAGAAGGAAACCAGTTGCAATTATGAAATTTCAGACATTTTGATGTACTAAAACTCTGTGAAGTCAGCAGATGTTACATCCCCACAAGACTCAGCCAACTCGAACTCCAACCCTCGCAAGCTTCAGTTTTACAAATGATGCCCAAAAATGATTTTGACCAACACAGAACAAGCGACAAAAGAGTGCAAGTTGATATGGGAATAGTTGTAAGGGATACGTTATTTAAATGCTAAGCATGGGTCTTGTTTAGAGGGTGTTTGGCAGTCGAGCTTTAATTAAATTGCTTGTAAATCAAATTATGATATTGGATACTTTATTGGGGAAATTTTTGTTGGGGTTGCCAGTTAAAGTTATGGATATATCGAATAATAGTTTTAATTGATTTATTTAAATACTGTTTTTTCATATCAATAGTATAAATATTTCTCGCATTTGTTCAATTTGATTTAAAGAAAGTTTTCTTTTCCAATTTTTCAGTTAATTAACGTTTGAAATTTCCAACATACGAGTATTTTGGCCAGTTGTGCTCTAAGTTTCATAACTTCTAAGCCCGAAAGTATGCAATATAAACGAGATATTTTACCAAACAAAGAACATTCCAAATCCTCTTGTTGTTTGTGGTGCGTTATCATTCCTGTTGTTGTTGTTGTGCTTGATACTGCCAAAACAATGTGAGAAACAGAGAAACCTTAACCCCATACGTACCAGCTTACCAACACTTCAGTGAAGCCACAACAAAACAAACAAAAACAAAAACAGAAAAGAAAACTAAAACTAAACAAGTTTCCCATTTCCCATTTCTCATTCAAATGCAAATCCAAAGGCAAATCTTCAAATGACTTCGATTGGTTTTGCTGTTGGTTTTCTCGTTTCGAAAGCGGCTTTTGTTTGAACATGAAATCCTGGTTGGAAATGTGTCGCTGTTATCACTTGCACCACAGACTTCAGACTCCATATCTTGGCCAACACTCTCCAGATCGAGCACAGAGTCCAGTGCTCAGTTTTAACATGTAAATGGCCACAAAACAATGGCGACCAAAGCATTTTAACGAATTTATTTCACAACAGAATTGAGGCATGTTTAAGTTGCACTTGAGCTTTGCTTCTGGCACCCAAAAACTTAGGAGCACGGAGAGTGAGATTGGAATTTCAAAGGCAGATTCGAACAACACCCTATTTCCGCTTGGTCAAGTGACATGATTGATATGTCGATGCTCCAGGCCAGATGCGGAAGTTGCCCCTAAGACTCAGACTCCGACACTGTCTCTGTCTGTGACGCAACCACAAGAACAACATGACAAACAGGAGAGTGTGGCATGTTAAGGAAGAACATCAAGTAGCCGACACGTTGCAGCTTAAACATCACAGAGAAATGTCTCAATTTTGTATGCACTTTTAGGGGCAAATAAAAATCAAAATATGCTTTTTAGAAACTAAAAGTAACGCGAATAATAAAATATAGTAAAAGTCTTTCTAACATATAAAACGAATAAATTGATATATTTTTTTGGGTATTTTTAAAATATACTTTTTTAACTGAGAACTAAATAAATGATAACAATTGTAAGAATATATTTATATAAGCTCAGACTGTAAATTTTATAGTCCAGTAATTTAGATTAAATATTTCTCATTTAATATCCTAAATCTTATCTACAAACTGCTACGTTGTTACTGGGAAAAACAATTAGAGCTGAGATTGGGGCACAATCGAGTGACATTGTTTGGTTTTTGTGAACAAATTGCGTACTGCAAATGATTAAGTTTTCATTTATAAAATGACACTTTTATTTTCTTGTGGTTGCAAGGCAAACACACACTCAAGCACACACTCACACACACGCATGTCAATGGAAAATTTGTGTGTGTTTTATTTTTTGGCAGCTTTTTGGATTCTTTCCTTCCAGTGAACCAACCAGGCGGACTGTCATTGTCAGCATGAAGAGCATTTAAATAAAATGAACTTGCAATAAATTTTGCACAGAGAATACTTTGCCACACACATGAGGGGACATACATATATTAAGTACTCGTACTTTTGGCCAGCCACAGGCTCTTGTCTGATTTAAATATTTAATCTGATTTTCCATTTCAATGCCTTGCCTGTCATAGAAAATTACAATAATTTTGCATATTGCCCAGACATTTAAATATGTACATAGATATATGTATTTGATTTTACTCCCATATGTATGTGTTTGGTTATTTTAAGTGGCTCTCTAGGCACTTGACCAATCTATTTTCTGTTTTGGCCATTTTAATTGCACTTGGCGACTTGCAACATTTTAACCACAAATAGAAATTAAGTTAACATAATGTTGTTGTTTTCTAGCAACAGAATTTTAAAAGCTTCGCCTCTCTTACTTAAATATACAGGATGCATTTTATAATATGTAGTTTAATTAAACACTTTAGCAGATTGCAGCTGCTTGAATAAATCGAATGCATTATGTAGAATTACTGAAAGCACAGGAAATAATTATTTAAAATAGATAGATAATATTTATTTTAATATACATATTTTAAGCTTGTGTAAAGCAGAAATCGACAAGGGGATCCCTTGCTTAAAAATCAATACCTTAAGGCAATAAATATTTGGAAGGAAATGAATTCAATTTTAATGCAAACTGAATTGATAAAGCCCTAATCAATATGATATTCCGCTTACAAATCGAATCAGTTTTGGCAAAGGAATGAAAGTCTAAAGCTAATCTAATTTTACAAGATACAATTTTTGTCCATATAGGCATGAATTAACCCAAAAAATATGAAACGACTCAGAGTGAAATGTATACTAATTATGACATAAAGATATGATAAAATGAGAGATAAAATTTGACATTTTGAATTTTCGAAAAAGATAAGTTTGGCCCTTTACTTAAAAATCAATATTTGTAGTCAACAATTTTCGTTACTATTTTATATAAGCCTTTTTTCCATTTTCCTAACGAAGCAAACTAGAAAAAGAATAGCCCAGAAATTAATTTAGTATATTTATTGTTTTATTTAAAAATTAAAGACATTAATTTATTTTTCTACATAAATAATTAATTTTTTTTTAGAATTTGTTATTATTTACATAGCTCTCGACAAAAACTCTTTGTATAACTGCTTTAGTCAAGCAAATTAATTATTTTATTATTTATTATTAATTATAATTATTAATAATTATTGTGCCTTTTTTCAATTCATCTATCTTCCTTAAATATACATACATATATTTAGCTTTTCTTTATTTATCACTACTTATAAGTAAACTTGGCAATTTTCTATATTATTTTCTTAAGTACAAGGTCTATATTTATTTATTTTTACAGCTAAAGTTCCCCTCTGTCCACCTTTTCCATCACCTGAAACATGCTGTCATAGAGCAACTTTTTCACATCGATTGCCACCGTAAAGTCCAAGTGATTGAATTTTTTATAGGCCAAAAGCTCATCGTGTACCACATTTGGCAGTTCCCTTCGCAGATGTTGCACATCCTTGAAGGATGTTAGCTGATCATTGACACTGTAGTATAAGGCCACCTTACAGTTGATATTGGCCACCTTGTACTCTGGAGGATTGTAGCTGCCATATTTTCTATAGTTAACGGTGGGATTTTCATAGTCAAACTTGAAGAAGCCACCTTTTTCAAGCAGTTGGGCATAGTGTTCCAGGGATTTGATAGAAGAACCAGCCACGAAATGTTTGGAGAACACGGGAATCAGTGTCTGATTGAACTGTGAAAGATCCATGCCCATCAGCAGCATTAGGAAGTAAGTGCACGAGTCCCGAAATGCAAAGCTACAAAATTGAAAATTCAGACGATTCCAAACGTCCGTTTCCGGCGGAAACTCATAAATGCCAACGAGCTTAGCCAGTTGCTGCAAGAATTGAAAAATGTTAAATGTTAATCATTCTTACATAGATCTAAGTTTTACTCATACCAGTTAAATTTCGATTAGAAACACTGTTGAAAAATTTGTGATTATTTAATGATTACGATTACAAAAAATCACAAATAATCTAAAATTATTACAATTATTCAAAAATAATCAAAAATAATCTTTTAGAGTAGTTGGATTATTTGTGACTTTATTCTGATTATTTCTGATTATTTTTGATTATTTCTGATTATTTATGACTATTTAGTAAAAATCGATTTGTTTTAAATTTTCACAATCAAAGTAGCCAAAATAATCAGAAATAATCAGAAAAAAATCAAAAATAATCGGAATACTCAAAAAGATTATTTTTGATTATTTTTAATTTTTTCTGACTATTTTTGAATAATTGTAATAATTTTAGATTATCTCTGATTTTTTGTAATCATAATCATTAAATAATTGGGCAAAACCGAAAATAATCGTAATTTAATCATTAGTTTGACTTTTAAACAAAAATAATCTAATTACTAATGATTATGATTACAAATCATTATTTAACAGTTATGGTTTTATTATACTTACTAAAAGAGTTTTTGTATAGGGCTTGAACAGTTGAACTAAAGGTGCATTAAGATTATCAAAGTACGCGACCGGAGCAAGAGCCTGAAGTAGTTTTATTTTCTTCATGTAGTCGGGTCTCTCGGCTCCCATGGCAAAGACCGCGCTTGTGCCCTGCGAGTGACCCACATAGTGGACCTGCTTGTAGCCCTCACTACGAGCCAGCATATAGTCAATGGTCGCGGGAATATCATAAATGCCGATCTCATGAAATGACCAGTCCCAAAACTGACGCATCAACGGATGATATTTGCGATGCTTGCGGGAATAGCGATTGCCGCGAGCATTGATCATCCAAACATCATAGCCACGATCACTCAGCAGATAGGCCAGACCACAGCAGGGTCCAGTCATTACCCAGGAAGCGGAACTGTCCTCCAGTCCATGCACCAACAGCACGGGTTGTGCGCCCCGTTTGGGAATGCGATGAACTGCCAGTCGAAAACCATCCTTGGTCTCGACCTTGTGCTCCTCCGCCGCATAGCCATATTTTCTAATCAGACCAATCTATAAATATACAATTAAATAAAATATACTTTATTTTTAATATTGAACTTACCGTTGTCAGTTGCGCATCTTCTAGGATGCATGGATCATATTGTATTATATTTGAAAGCACTAGATTTGCATGCAGCCACAGTCCGATGAGGAAGCCATATATTCCACTCATATTATTAGTTTAACCAGTTATTATGTGCACTGCACTTGACTGAGTAATAATAATTTGATGCAAAAAACATATATGCGAGAATTAATTGGCTTGTTACATGTTCAAGTTCAATGCCAGAATGATTCCAGTACGAAAGTGAATATAATGGGATGCAAACTAGTTTGCTAATTCCAATAAAACTCGTTGCGCTTCACCTTCACCAAAAAGTAAGAGTTAAAAGTTGGCTCTACACGACTAGCATATACTCTACAAACAGCCTAAGTAGGCATTCACTAAATTTAATACAAAAAGTCAAATCTCGCACAAAAACAATGTTCTTTCGACTTAAATTTGGAGCTATGTTTGTTGGAAATCTGTGATTTGTCTTTATGAACTTTTTTTTTAAATACCTTTCCTGATTTACGTGAGTTTTTTATGTATTCTGAAAATTTATTGAAATCAAATTTTTATGCTCGTTTTTTTTTAATTCTTATTAAAATTAACTAATATTTAATATATAAAATATATTGTTTTTAAAATTGTTAATCAAGCATAATTATAATTTAATTTTAAATTTTTATTAAATAGTATACAACGAAATCTATTTCAAATCATATGAAAATCTACCTAGAAAATCTAGGGTTTTATTATTTTACTAGCTAAACTTTAGAAACCTCGATTTACAATGTAATTAAAAAATATTTCTGTTATTATTTTGTTCAAATATTTAGTCAAATTATAGAAATTACACTTTAATTTATACACACATTTATTGTGAATTTATTTACACATTTAGAAGTCACGCCAAATAACGTATACGCCTCGTTGTTGCACGCAAAACGATTGAAGATGAATTAAAATCCGATAAACTATATTTTGATATTACAAACATTATTTTTTAAAGCACGCTTTTTAGTTAAATATTTTACTTGTTATTTAAGTAATTTTCCTCAACCAATTGATTTGCTTCGCATTTTTCAATGGTGTATTTACAAAATTTGATTATATATTTTTCCTATTTTTGTTTTTTATTAGAACTATTTAAAGCTTTTTATCCGATTTGAACTGCGCTTGACGATCGATCCGTTGCCACTGAACTGTTAACTGAACTGAGCTAAGTGGTTGACATAAGTAGCCGTTAGCTGGGATCTCTCACTACGCTTATTAGCTAGCTAGAGTTGGAGACCAATGCCAGTTGGTCAACACACGCGAATGCAATTTAAATAATGCAAAATATAGTTTTTTTTTATAAAAACAACAACAGCAAGAATGTTAGTTTTAATCACCCGATGCAATGTCAAGTAACTCAGTTACAATGAAAGCTATTTTCTAATCAAATATTGCAATTATTACAGACGATTTATTGGGATAATAAACTTTGTGGACTCTTATATGAATTATTGAGGTATACAAAGTCCTCAACATCGGAAAAGAATACTCATATTTTAATTGAATAATTAAACAAAATTTATAGGCAAAACCTTTGACATTTTCCGTACAGCATCTAGGCCAACTTGATATCAAAAATTCAAGTCAATCGATTTGACTTTATTTATAAATCGCATAAAATTGTGGGAATGAATAATCTGAGAAATGTACTCCCATTTAATGGGTTAATATTCTATTTTTTTCCTTGCCTACCATATAAGTTCTGACAAAATATTTTCAAAATATTCTGTCTTAGAATATTTTTTATTAAGCTACATTTTATAAAATTTGTTCTTAAGTTTCTTAACTTTTATTTTTCTTGATTAATTATCTTTAAAATTAAACTCACTAATTCCAAATATAAATTTATATATTATATTCTCATTTTTTTAAGGGATAATTCGGAGAGTTTTTTAATGTTCGTTAATATTCTTTGTATTAATTGAAAACTATTAGAACATCAGTTTCAGTTTGTAAACAATAATATTAAATGAGAACAATACAATATCATTTATAATAGTTTTTGTCTTAAATGGCTCGATTATCCATAAAGTCAATCAGGCCGTTCCAGATAATTTCCTGAGCATCGACGCCCCAAACAAAGTCCATGTGACTAAAGTTTGAGTTAATTTGATTATCAGCCAACACATTTTTCAGTTCCCGTCTTAACTGTTGCACATCATCAGGTTGAGCCAGCCAATCATCTTGGGAATAATATAAGGTCACCCGGGCATTAACATTTGCCAAATTATATTTAGGAGGAAGTTTCTCCTTGTAGCGCAGTAAATTCTTTTCCGAACCATAATCAAATTGACTGAAGGTACCCGAGCCTCTAATCTGGCTAAGATGCTGTATTAGTTTGGTGGAAGTTCCAGCAGGCACATGACCATTTAGCACAGACAGCATGGTCTCATTTGATTGCTCCCGGCTATAGCCCACGCTTATAAACAGCAAATTTGAGCAGATTCTTTTGCTTAAATGGGCTCCTTGACACAACTGTTTGCTGAGTTGATTGATCAGTGTGTGATCTGGTAAAAACTCTTTAGAGCCAGACAACTCGAACCACAACTAAAGAAAAAGTGATTTACAAGTTATAAATTAAGATTTAAATAAATAAACTCACGTTCGTTTGGCTTTGTATTTGATCATGGAACGAAATCAAAGGAGACTTGACGTGATTGAAAAAGGCCATCGGTGCCAGAGCCTGCATTAAAATGATCTTCTCCATATACTCGGGTCTCTCGCTGCCCATCACCCAGAAGGCCATGGAACCCTGAGAATGTCCAACATAGTGTAGTTGCAGAGAGTCAGTTATGTCGAGTATATAGTCAATAGTATTTGGCACATCGTATATGCCCATTTCGTGAAATGAGAAATCCCAAAACTCCTCCAGATCCGTATTGTAGATTTTGTGCTTTCTGCCATATGTATTTCCTCTCACGTTCCCCAGCCACACATCATAGCCCCGATCATATAGTAAATAGCCTGAGAAAAGAATATAATGCAGATTTTATGATCATATGTGGTGCATTCTACAAACCAAGGGACTTGTTGGGACCCATCATCACCCAGGTGGCGGAACTATCCAGTAGGCCATGTAAAAGCAAAACAGGAACTGCTCCAGGCCGTGGAATGCGATGTATGGTTATTAAATAACCATCATCAGTTCCAATAGTATGACTTTCCACAGGATAACCATATTTTCTAACCAGATCGAACTGTGGAAATATTAAAAAAAAAAAATGAAATAATCATTAAATTATTAAATAATTTATACATT
>JBAMBL010002713.1:0-62062 GCA_037043405.1 Drosophila subquinaria
TTTTTAAATGTTACAGTCTCCAAATTCAAAAATTGGATTTACTACCTTTCGGAACACAGATGTCTTATTCATAGATCTTTAGTCGCTTTTATGGCTACAAGGTATTAAACAACGTTAGTATTTTTTAATTGGTTAACATCCAAAAACCATTTTCACGTTAATTTTCCATTTAAATTTCCGAATTTGTATTGCTCGTTTTGTGCTTTAAAGCGAGGTGTGAGGCAGCCAATAGTTTTTTTTTATTTAAATCGGCGCTAATTACCTTTTCAACAATACCTTGTTATTTTTTCTGCACACAAATGGAAATTAACATAAATTACATATTATAATTCATGGCAAGCATGTACTTGTTCTGGATTGTCAGCTGTGGCAACTGAAAACAGAAAACAGAGGCTTGTAAATGAAATAAATTCGTGAAAAACTGCAGGAAAATATTTTATTAAAATATATATAATTAATGTAGAACAAAAAGTACTTGATTGCTATTTAAGTTATAATTTCAAGAGTTTAAATTTAAAGAATAAGTACAAAAATAACTGATTTGCTTTTCAACATTACTTTTTGACAACTTTAAAGCAATTCGTAGAAGTTTTAAATGTAAGGAATAAATAAAGAAAATACTTTAAGCCAAAGTAGAGACTGCGACCAGGTTTTGGCCCACATCAACAGACAAATTACGCGACAGCGAATACGTTAACGTTTCTGTCAAAGTCACAACTACGAGGCAAAGTCTCTGACTGTCTGAGTGTGAGTGTGAGCGCGTGTGTGTGTGATAGAGAAGGGGGGTTGTTGTTTTGCGGGGGAAAACAATTTGTAACGACTATCGGCGTTTGATAAATTAACATTCAGCAGTTCCTCGATTATGCAACAAATTGTCAATTCAATTGAAATTGACAGCGCGCTGGAGGCAGCTTCAGTTTCAGTTTCGATGAGCTCTAGTCGAATTAGTCGATGACGATGAAGATGACGGTGATTCAACGCAATTGAGCATACTTTAACTGCTTTAAATCAGAAGCAGTGGAAAAAATTAGATTAAGTTATATATATATATAAAACATGTTATCCTGACTGAATTACTGACTATTCATTGTGGAGCTAAAACGGTAAGAGCTACGAGGCTAAAATTCACACAACATAGTTCTGACAATTTTATCGTGTGATTAGACGGCTTTTTAGAAAATTCAAGTTGCAAGTTTATCTATTTTGGGGTCAATATCTATAAAAAGAAAAATTTACACAATTTTAATGTTCTCTATGTTTAATATAATTTAATTTTATTTTCATTCACTTCAAGTTTAAACCATATCTGTTAAATAATGATTAGTAATTAGACTACTTTTGTTTAAAAGTCGAACTAATGATTAAATTACGATTATTTTCGGGTTTGCCCAATTATTTAATGACTACGATTACAAAAAATCGGAAATAATCTAAAATTATTACAATTATTCAAAAGTAATCAGAAAAAATCAAAAATAATCAAAAATAATCTTTCTGATTATTTCGGCTACTTTGATTGTGAAAACTAAAAATTATTAGATTAGTAGTCAAAAATAATCAGAAATAATCAGATATAATCAGAAAAAAAAATCAAAAATAGTCCGAATACTCAAAAAGTTTTTTTTTTTTTATCACTTTTGATTTTTTTTCTGATTATATGTTAATAATTGTAAAAATTTTAGATTATTTTCGATTTTTTGTAATCGTAATAATTAAATAATCACAAATTTTTCAACAGTGAATTATATAGTCACTACGATAATTTCCAAAAATAATCTAATTGATTAGTAATTCTAATAGAATTTTAACAGGTATGGTTTGAAGTTTACTAATGTTTTGACTAATGCGATTGACATGACACAATTTCTGACAGACAGGTGCAATTTCTCTAGTATCACAGGGCTAAAGTGATTAATTTAGTTTTTAGTTTGACACACTTTTACATAAGCTTAAACATGCTCATCAAATTCATGTGGAGTTTGGTTATAAGTAGTAACAAATTTCTTAAATGTTTTCCGACCTTAATCCTCTCTCTGTTTGGAGCTGAGCCGAGCTGAGCTGAGCTGAGCAACGGGGGGGATTACTTAGTTCCGTTCCCATAATACATACATACATAGTTCCCATAATGCAGTTGGCGCTATTTGGCTTTACGAGTTGTTTAACAATGCTAAACGACTCTTGCAGTGAGCATAAAATTTTCCCATTACAAATGCGGCCAATCAGTAAGCCGGGTAAATTAATCGCATCACATGCCATCGTCATCGTCAGTTGGCCTGGTCAACTGCCAACTGCCAACTGCTTAACTGGCCAAGTAAAGATCCTTCACTGCTTTTGTGTAGCGATCTCATTTATGGGCCATAAACCATAGAAGTTGACTTTCCAGCGCCGTTTCAAGCCACAAGAGTTGCCCTTGTCGTTGTCGTTGTTGTTGTTGCAACTGCAGTCAAGAGTCTTGAATCTCGAATGGTACTCGGTATTGTTGTGGTTTGTGATCGGTTGGTTTTGGTCACCAGCAGCGAGGATATACATATATACGACAGTTAACTTATCTTGCATCCACTTAACGTCTCGCGGCAATAAATCAATCCAATGCTCGAAAATCTCGTTGGCAGCCAGAAGGCGAATTAATCACTTTGAAAATTGTTACCCATTTGGAAACTTGTCGCATTAACTTCCCAGCTGCATACGACTCGTTCTCTAAATACTATCCTACCTCTCTCTCTCTCTCTCTATCCACTCTTACAATTCGAATATACGAGTAGAAGAGTATGGAAACCAGTTCGCGATCGTGTGTGGGCAATCCTTCAACATCATGTGAAAATGCATATAATTTATGATTGTCATGATTGGACTTTATTACATTATTCGAAGGGGAGGAACAATGAGAAATTCTACTGTTTTCTTTCTCTCTCTCCATCTATCACTCATATAATTATTTTCAATATTTATTTTATTTGCATTTGTGAGTTTTCTTCAAATGAGATTTGATTTTCATTAACCTGTACAATAATTATAAACCATCAATTCATGAAGAGTTTGGAAAATGAATTTCAGATTAATTTGCAACAGTTAAGAAACGTTAAACAACGGTGAGATACAACACATTTACCACCTATGGGCGAATTTATTATGTGACGATATATTTTTATGTTGAGTATAGAAAATTTAATTGGGATCAATTGAACTTGCATTAAACTTTTGTCAAGGAACTGAGAACTATTCATTTTCCGTGCAGGGGTGAAGAGTCGAAGACTCATTAAATATTCGCTTAACGATTGTGAATACCCAATTATCAACACAAGGGAGTTAATATAAATAACAAAATCTTATTAATTTAATTTGCAACTAAGTAGCTAATGAATAAAATTTAAAGTTTAACAGATCAAAATCAAAAGCGTTTCTCGCTATATTCTTTAATAGTGCAAAGTTTCATACCATTTTTAGCATTTATTTTTTAAATAAGATCTTAGTTTTCCAAATGATTTCAAACTTTATGTTATCACCGTCTGTTTCCCACATAGATATTCTTTTTTTTCTATGTGATTTCAAATTTCAATTTATTATTGATTTTTGTAATTAAGTTTGAGGTCTTATCGCATAAAGCACAAACAAATTGTCAGTACAAACTAATTGTCAGTTCTTCGTCCATTTCTCCGCCTTAAATGTCGAAATTTCATACCTTATCCTTCAATAGGCAAAACTTCCATATGTGCCATTAATATCTATAAAGCTTTTACATTTCAAGGGTCAGGCTTGTGT
The DNA here is from genome assembly GCA_037043405.1 of Drosophila subquinaria. NCBI lineage: Eukaryota > Metazoa > Arthropoda > Insecta > Diptera > Drosophilidae > Drosophila > Drosophila subquinaria. Next base: position 3,760 of record JBAMBL010002713.1, read on the forward strand.
CCAGGATGTTAAGGCTCAAAAATGTCTTGCTGTGTTGAATATATTTTATCTGCAAATTGCTTAAATACTTGTGCCTATTAAAACAATTAGTCACTGATGTTCGGGGAGTGCACAAAAGTTTTATTAAATTTTCACAAATTTTCATATTCATCGAGACGATTCACACTCAATTATAACATACCAAAGAACACAAATTTGCTCGAAAAATAATTAAAGGGAAATTCCTGAAGATGCGTTTCGGGGTAAGTCCTGTTTGTTTGTATGCTCATGCTCCACTCACTTCAGGGACAGACAAGGGGCTGAATGTGGATGTGGATGCCACAAGCAATGGTGGCCCAAGTTTCAAGATGCTACAAGAATGCAAAGTGTCATTTAAGTGAAACAAGACGAGAACAAATACATAGCGTTAGAACAGACAACACAGTCACTTGGAGCTGCAACCCGTTGAATGGGGTTTCTGGAGACTGGAGACTCAAGACCCAAGTCAGGCCTACCCCAAACTCTACCTGCGTAGTATGTGTGTGCATGTGTGTGTGTGTGCCTCATGTCGTTGCACACAGAAGAGGCAGCATCGTCATCCTTAGCCACGCAGCTTGTGCTTACGCAGCAGCCTCTATAAATTATTGCTGCTGCTTGTCATGTACGGAAATCCTTGTGTCAGTGTAGCCAAAATGTGCCTGCCTCTCCCTCTTCTCTCTCTTTCCGCCTTGGCTCTTGCCTCTGCCTTTGACAGAGCCAGGCACGACGAGGCAAATACGTTTTCAACAAGATTAGAATTTCGTTGCAACGCACAAAGCCTCAGAAACAATTCAAGCAGACACATCTCGCAACTATAACAATTAATATCCTCAAACTCAGTCTCAGACTCAGGCTCAGTCTCAGTGTCAGTTCATGCAGTTGGAATGTCTTCTTCTGACTTGAGTTTGCGCACGTCGGGGCGTATACGTGATGGGTATATGTTAATTCCCCCATTCCAACAATCTGGCATTGAAACAACTGTGTTTGAGTTATTAGCTGACTATGCTCTCGACTATATCATCACTGCCTTTACTTTAAACCAACTTAATTAATAATTATACTACATTTCATATACAAGGATTGTTTGATTTCCACTTTGGGAGAAATTGATCAATTCTGGATCGTTAAGCGTTATGAATTGTATGAAATATATTTGAATAAATTAGAAATTAGTCTAGATATAATAGTTTTCGTTTATATTTTTTTTTTTAAATTGATACAAAAAAAAATATTGGAAAAATTCACTTATTCCCTTTTAAATATTCTTTTTTTGTGATAAAATTTAAGTTGTTTTTAAAGTACGAAAAATTAATATATGGAATTATTTTTATAGATAAAAGTAAATACTACACAATTCCCTCCATAAGAATCCTTTCATTCAATCCACTTATTCAAAAAAATTATAAGTTGGTTAAGTGGACAAATTATTGTGTATTTTTTTACTTATAGATGGATGAAAAGTAAGTTACCGTGCTTGAGGTGTCTCTGAGCATATTAAGCGATCCATTAATTACCGCTGACCATGGACATTTTTTCTTTTTGGCCGTATTTGAATTCGGACGCCTCGACTTGAATTCTTCTCTAATGGACGTACATTGTTATCCATAAATCATGACCACACGTGCACCGTTGACTCGGTCTACCTTAGAAAATTTTGAAGAAATTCGGTATTAGGCGAAGCGAGGAACTTAAAAACATACAAATGTACATTTACAACGTCATGTCAAACGCCTACAAAATGTGGGACCGATGCGACGCGATGGCCACCAACCAACCAACTTTGCGGAACTGACTTTTGACATCCCCACGACAACACAGAAACAAATGTGAGTTCAGACACTCAGGTTGATAAGATGAGTGAAAATAATTATGGCCATTAGCCAGCCAAATGCAGGCAATAGAGTTTGTCTCACTTTTTTATTTTGGTATTAGAGATTGTTGGGTAAGCGATTCCGAAGAAGCGACAGACAACATTGATTGCTTTCACTGAAAGTTGTCTATAATTAAATATATATACTTAGGTACTTGAATAAAAAGGGAATTAAACTTAACTTAACTTAACTATTTGGTAATTGAGAAAGTCAGATAAAACAATTTTTTGCGAATCGCTTGAGTGTCAATTTATTTAATCACTTTTGGAAATTTTATTGAATTGTTGATGGAAAACTTTTATGGAAAGAGATTTTTCTCTGAGTTTCTGAGTCTGTTTTATTGTCAGATAATTTGCAACTTTTCATCTAGAATATTTTTGTAAGTCAAGTATCCTATAAAACTGTAATTGTATTTACCTTTTTTACACAAAAGGACAAATCGTGGCTGCTAGACTATCGAACGAGATTTCATTGTTGACTTAATTTATTTCCTTAAAGTAAACTTATTTCCATTACAAGTTTAAGGCAGATCTTAATCAAGGAAACTCCTATTAAATGACGCAACTTCTTTGATCCCAATTCCTCCTAACTATTTGACATTTTTATAACCAAATACAAATTCCTGCTTGGTATATGAGATTCTTTAGATAAGTCTCAAAATTGTCTTGGATAAGTTTTCATTCTCATACTCAATGAAGTAAAATGTAAATGTTTTTGATTTTTGGTTTTTGGTTTTGGGTGATGTCCGTTGTGTTATGTAAATGGCCGTAGAATTGATAAATATTAATGAATGAGATATCCAAGCTCATGTCGATGTCGATGTCGTCGCCAGAAAGTCTACGAGGTTTCCACATTTTGAATCCACATAATTGCGAGGAAAAGATTGTTTTTCGTCGGAGTATTTTCATTGGAAATGAACCTTTTTATGAGCGTGAGCGTTGACATTAACTTTAGTTAGTATCTGTGTGTGTGTGATTCTGAGTTGAGTTGAGTTGAGTTGAGAGCAGGTATCTCAGATGCCCTATCAAATTTCGTTATCCACTTGTGGCGGTCTAATTAACATGACAAAGAAATGTCACTTTGGGAAATTTATGGGACAACAAGCACTTTGGTGCTTTGCTTCATCTGCTGCAAAGTTGCAGATGGCCAAGATAATATTTACGATGCCGTTTGATTGGTCTCCCAATCGATTTTCTTGCCGCACATATTTCAGATGGAGAGAGAGGGAGAGATAGGGACCCAAGAGACAAGAGATGATGCTAGGACAATTTCATTGTCGTTAAAACAACTAATTTTATTATTCCGCTGACATTTAGCATCTACCATCGACCATCGGCCATCTACAGGTTTGTCTCTCCAAGGAGGGTCAAGAGCGGTAAAGAAACTAACAGACAACTTGGACCCGCAGTGTTTGAACCTGTCTTATCTGGTTGCAAGCCCGTTATGCTGTCCATTCTTTTGGTTTAGGCCAACTCACACACACACACATTCATTGTCCGTGTTTTGAAATAAATTTAAATAGTGTTACTGATTTTTTAATTCAGCTGTAGATTATGCGTTTTGTTAGACGATTTCTCTTATCTTAATGCGTCTCTCTCTCTCTCTCTCTCTCTCTGTGTCTTGGTTTGTTAGTACCAACATAACCTGGAGACACTGTGTCTGGCCAGGTTCAGATTCAATCTGGTCAACAGGATGGGTGAAGTCAGAAGTGAGGGGAGGGAGGGGAAATCGAAGCAGATGAATGGTGCATTGTATGCGATGCATTGTTTAATGGAATTTTCTTGTAATTCGTGCTGAAATTGGATTTTAAAGTGCGGGTCCAACATATAATTTGTTTGTTAATAGTTTCGAAATGCGAGCACACGCGGCTGCACATGCACTTGCCCCTTGCCCTCTGCCCTCTTAGCCCCTCTCCGTCCCTCCAGCTGCTATCAACTGCTCCTCGCATCCTATCATGTCTGGTCGGGACTGTTTACATGGTGTGGATGGAGCCTACTGCCCATAAAATGGCCTGTTGTTGCTTAAATCGGGCGTAAGCGAATCAATTCTCATTTTAATTTATTGACACAAACACAAGCGCCCTCGCCATGGATGCCGCTCCCCTCCGTCCCTCTCTCTCTCTCCCCGGTGGTCCGGCTGACATTGCACCAATTATACAATAACTCGACTACAATACAATTTGCATTGTGCGGCAAATTGGAACTGTCCCAGCCGGTCAGGGCAGACCAGACCAGGCCAGGCCAGTCCGAGCCGGGCAGAGCCGGGCCAAGAAAGGCAAACGCGTTCAACGAATTTCATTTAATAAATGCGCATACGCCCGGTGGGCAGTTGACTTCCAGCTGCAGCTTCAATGCATTGCTGGCAAAAATATAGTAGAGGGAACATTAACTGCAGAACAGAACAGAACACATGCACCCACTAACAGATACCGTTCATCGTAGCTCCCTCCCCCCCGCAGACAGACAGACAGTCAGACAGACAGACAAAGAGACGCAGTCACAGAGCGAGTGCAGCAATAATTATTTATTGAATTTATGGACGTTCGTTTCGTTTTATATCGCGGACTTAAGCGTTGTCCAACACCAGATACCGTAATGGATCCGTGTTCGTGTCCGTCTGATAGGCAAACTCAACTCCATGCAGAGGGTTTGAGTTGCGCTGAGTTCAGTTGAGTTGGGCTGGAATGATGTCGCTTGTAGTTGACCATTTAACTGCCATTTCAATTTACCAAATGAGGACTTAACCCATTAAATTCAACATTTTATTTTTCTTTTGCTAATTTGCAATTAATGCAGCTCACAATTAGAATGTTTGCACTAGGGGAATGTGCTCCAGTGCTGATCGATCAGCAAACGATAGCACTAAAAGCAAGCAGTTTAGTTGTGCAAGCAGTGCAGAAAGAAGCCGCACTTAGGGGTAATATATTAATTTATTAATTTATTAATTAGCCAGTTAATCATTTTATTTTATTTCAATACTCTTTACTTATTTACAAAATCAATGGAAAGATAGAAATTATTTTAAAAAACATATGAAAATATTATTAGCAAAATAACAATTATATTAAATTACAGTCGAACTTCCCTAACTCGAATCACCATTATCCAAGAAAAAAGTTCGAGTTAGATAATTTTTCTTTAGTTTTTTAAAATAAACTACAAATGCATTTATTCATAAATACATTTCAAATTGCAAATTTTTCTTGTTATTTTCAACAAAAAAGAATTCCAGTTTGTTCAAGACCTGTCGATATTCTCATAATTGTTTTTTTCGATCTTTTGCTGTATCCAAAATAAGTTATCGATTCAAATGACATCATAATAAATTTTTTTTTTTAAATAATGAAAATCGGAGAGGAAGATACCATATTTCTCAGCTACTTAAATTTTTCTTGTCCACTTTCGAATTTCTTAACTAACTAATTAGTTTGAATATTTAAAAATTTAAATAATCTTGCGCTGATACGCTAACAAAGAAGTACATAAAGTACGTCTTTCCTGAAGCCACCAGCCAATGTAATTGTTGATGCAATATTTTATCATATTGCATCATCATATGTTAATGTACATAATTTTAACATAACCAAACGAGCCGGTAACAAAAGCATAACACAGAAACGAAAAAATATTCAAACTTTATTGGAGATTTTCCCGAAAAATTCGACTTACAGAAGAACGGGCCAATAATTTTGTTCGAGTTACGGAGAAATGCGACTTATGGAAGTTCGAGTTACGGAAGCAGAATTGTATGAAAATTGTTCAGTAAACGCTATTGCCACTCGATTTTGTTCGAGTTAGAGAAAATTCGAGTTAGGGAAGTTCGAGTTAGGGAAGTTCGAATAAATATACAAAAATCAAAATCTGATCACAAAATATTGAAATTAATATTTGCAATAGTAAAATTATAATTATTACTATAAGTATGGTAAAGGATCAATTAATAATTAATAATATTAGTAATGCTGTCTGATTTATTTTATTGGACACTGTAGCTTAGTTTTTTGATAGTAGATATAAAAGACTCAGACAAACTAAGAAGGATTTCTTAAACGACAACTGGACATAGTGCTCTACCAAAGAAAGGAAATTTAATTAACTTCTAGAAAAGCAATTCCTTTTAGCAAAGGAAGTAAAAGTTCTGCAGCCAATGCAAATCATTTCATTTGAACAAGAAACTTAGGAGATAAATCGTTTTAGCTCTTGGTAACTAATCACAAAACTTGATGCACTTCATTTATTCCTATTATTAGAAAAGCTGTGTGTGGTTTCCATAAGAACTTAAATTAAATGGAAAGCTTTCTTCTGAATATACAGACATAATTGTCTACATGAGCGCAGTCTGTAGCTGGTGTAAGTTTTGTAGTCATCGATTTGTCATCTGAGTCCCAAGTATGGTAAGAACTTCTGAAGAATAATTTGGACATGGAACAAAGTGTAAAATGCAAGCACATATGTATGCATAAGTACGTTCATATGTATGTGTTATGTACAAGTGTAAATATGTTGGTGTATTGAGTGCCTTCTGTCCATGTCGTCATCGTCATCGTCATTGTCGTGCCACGAGACTGTTGTCGGGTTTTGTCCAAAATGCAGGAGGCCTACATAATTAATGATTGCTTTTAAACAGCGTCGACAGACGTTGAACTGTTGTCAACGGTGGAAAACGTGGAAACGTCGGGGGGAAACGTCGAGGAAAAATGCCTTTTTACTGTATAAACATTTGCACTTGCTCGTAATTAGTTTACGATGTCAGCCCTGTTGCCATACTTAATTTGTTTGAATCGATTTGAATTAATTTTAATACAGATATAATGATGTTACCCTCCGGCAGTTCAACTTTTGCAGTTACATACACTACAATCAAATGCTAAGGGCATTTGAGTTTAAGAAGAAATCATCAAAGTTTAGATTGTACCTTTAAAAATAATTCAGATATTATTTAATTACCTTAATGATTCCGTCACGTTGACAAGTCCAAGATTAATTCGTAAAGGAATTCAGACTGTTGAGGGGGAAAAAAGTTGGGACAGTTTCGTGGAAGAGCGCAAACTAATTACCTGTGGAAGCATCCGGGGTTTCCATCTTGGGCTAATAATAAATGAAGATAGACACCGAAACGGAGACGGAGAAAAAGATCTACTCGCGTCTTGTGTTTATTTATTTTTATAAGTATGTATGTCGCGTAGAGTACACAAACTTAATCACTAATTACCGTGTTACGCATAAATAAATATGCACTCGACTCTCTGATTCTCTGGTTTGGGGGGCACTTGACATGGACACTTGGGTGTCGCACTTCGCGGCTCTAAAATTTGCAAACTAATCTCCCATTTATCACCGGGAAACTGCCAACTTAAGAGTCATTCCCTGGCCCTGGCGACAGGTATGTACTTGACTGACGCTCAACATGTCGGAGGCCGCATCAGATACAGATACAAATACAGATACAGCTGCATAAACAGATACAGATGCGGATACAGATACAGATGCGCACTTGCACTTGCATTTGGCTTTTTAAAAATGATTTATTTTTGATAAATTGCCTTGGTCTCCGCTGTACGGATTCGCTTAATTTTGCAAATGATTTACACGGAATGACATGGAATTTAATTTTGAAATTCTCAAATGCTAAACTCGCTGGGTGGCAAACATGAATTCCCCCTGACAACACTGACAACGTCAAGGGGAGAATTATGTGGTACCTATAATTATACCATCATATCCTATTTGATTTTTTACTGTTGGGTGTTTTTCAACTCGTAAGATAAATATTGCTCTATTATAAAGTTAAGAAAAGTAGTATTGTATTTGCGAAATTATTTGGGTCTTTTATTTGTGAAATTCAGATTCAAATTTGTAGTAGCAAAAATCGAATATTGATCATAGATGCACTAAATTATTTTGATGTTTTCCTAATCTGAAAACCTTAAAAATGGTAAGAGGTTATTAATTTTTTAGATTTTCATTCAAGGGAAACCATCAAAGTTTGATCTTTGGGAAGTCGTAAATATTTAATCCTGCAGTATTGTGTTTTTCCTCTATCTTAAAATTGAAGTTCTGTAATTTTTCTGTTAGTTTACGTCTTTAAATTCTTAAAGATGTTGTGTAAATTTGTTTCGACGTTTCTAATTGGAGTTGTGACCTTTGGTTTGGCTTAAGAAACAATTTAAGAATATTAAAAACATTTTTTTCAGTTCGGCATATTCAATTTACTCCATTTTCATTTTATTTATTTTTATATTATTCATTTTATGAGGAATGTCTTTCTAATTTATCCATTTTTGTCTGCATATCATATTTTCATATATTATTTTCTTTTATTTTCTCGCATTCCTGTTGAGCACAATTTTGCCGAAATGTAAAAATTATTCTCTAAGGAAAATGGTTAAACTTTATACAACCCTGCATATTTAGCATATATATACATAAGTATAAATGGTCAGGTTGATTACTTTGGCCAAATGTGAGTGTGGTGTAAATGAATAGAGAAGAGTGCGTCGTATGAATACACATACGCACATATGAGTACTCATTTCATATTGTTGGGCGTACTTATTCCCAATTAAACCCAATCAAGCCGGGACTCAACTCTCTGGAGAACTCTTAACTTTGCCATTGTTTGAGCTGAAAACTTTACCTGTCGACCTTTATGTGTGTTTCTAATGGCTGTTGATGCTTTCAAATATGGCTTTAACACCAACTGCATAATCTCGAATATTTCAAGTATTTTTTCTGCTTTTATTTATAATTTTTTAAAGTGTACGTGGCTGAAATTAAAATAATGCCACATTGCAGTCGTGCCAAATTGAGGAGATACTGTCGACTGGGAATGTGTGGAGTTGTCGTAGCTCGTGGTTCATGCCACAGGCAGCTGTCCATGCTAAGTATCGACAACTAGTTAGTCGCATAATTGCCTTACTCCGATTCCAATTCCGATGACGATTCCTCAACCTCCTCGGAAGGGGGAAGCGTGGGCCACTTATCACGCGCCGGGCTTGGCACCGATAATATGAGCGTGTGTTTGTTTCACAAAAAAAAGGAAAAGGAAAACAAAAAAAAAACCAATTGGAAATTAGAAATCACCGTCAATCGGTGCGGCAATCAATCGTGACTGTTGTTGTCGAAATGCCGACAAAAGAGAACGCACGCGCGGGGTAAACAGAGAGAGAGGGAGAGGGGAAGAGGAAAAGAGGAAGAGAGGGCTACAATTCTGACTTTGACACCGGCCACAGTCACCTACAGTCCAAGTAAGCAGTCCGCAGTCCGCAGTCCCATTCCTGGTTTCGGGCCTGGACTGCTTGGTGTGCCAACGGCACTTGAACCACAAAGAGCACCGATTTGTTGATTTGTTTTTGAAAAGTGAGTAAATATGTTTCCATTTATGAATGTTTGGAAAAGTGCTGTTGTTGTTGTTGTCGTTGTTGTCATTTGTGTGCGCTTGCGTTTTGTTTGAGCAGCAATCCCATTTTCAAGTGGTCGATAAGATGCCAGGTGCTGATATGATATCAACACTCCAACACTCGGCACCCGATAACAGACATAGCATTGTGATTGGTGTGATTGGTGGCAAGTCCCGAGCTTCTTTCTCCCTATTCCATAGACTCCACGGTGTCTGCCGCAGTTTGTTGCATACAAAATGGAGCGGGAGAACTGCAAGCAATTAACTTGGCTCATATACTAAATCTTAAGTGCATCTTACGAATAGTTTTGTACAAATAAAAAGAAACGACTAAAGAAAAATAAATGAAATGAAATGAGAATAAGTAACATTGAATTCTCCTAGTCTGATTCAATATTCCCTTAAGGTCGATATTTAAGTATTGAAAATCTTTTTTGATAATATCGGTTATACGCAATAAAAACCTTAATTGATTCTAGATGCTTTGACATAATTGAACGATTTCGATAAACCAATTTTATGACCTTAATTTCCTAGCTATCTTTTTTTTTTAATTTTAGTTTTCTACATTGTAATTTCAAGTTACAAGTTTTCTTTTAATTATTATCTATAATTCAGAAGTGTTTAAAATTGTTTGTCAAATTTAAAATTTAGAGTCGTAAGTGTTGAAAATTTGAATATTTCAAACAAATTTTGAATCACAAGTGTTTGGAATTCGAATATTTCAAACATATTTTGAATCATAAGGGTTTGAAATTCGAATATTTTTGTAAGAATTATAAAATTAACGACAAGAATATTAAAAGAATTTTAAATAAGAATGAAATAAAAATGTAAGCAAACAGGACGCAAAAATTCAAGTCCAAAAAACATTCACAGTACATAAATTAGGAAATTGAAGATCATTAATAATATGAGATTAATTGATTTTTTTTTTGAATTTGTTATAATTGTCTGTTTAATAAAAAAATATTCACATTTTTGTCACAGTACAAACACTTTTTACGGTCTTAACGGTCATAACTCGCACTCAATTGATTCTAGATGATTCTAAATAATTTATAGTTCTTGCCTTTTCAATTTAGGCATTGTTAGTATTATTTGTCAAAATTCTTAGAGGGAATGCAGGGGATGCAATTAACTTGGCTCAAACATGGGCTGCAACTGTGAAGGGATTTCTGCAATTTGTCACTAAATCTTAAATGTAACTCGTTGAGCTCCTCGTGTTCCTACCGTTCCCCGTTCCCCGTTGTTCCTGCTCCCCAATGGGAGAGTGTTCTGTGTTCGGGCGCAAGGCATAAACAAATTTATTGAAAGCAATTTGCATAAGAGTCCTTTTTGTGTGCGTGTAACGTTGACTTTATCATTTGTCCTTTTGCCAAAAGGATTTTATTTTATTACTTTTGCAAAAGACACAGAGAAAGAGAGAGAGAGAGAGCGAGAGAGAGATGAAGAGAAAGAGACTTCAATTTAAGAAGATTTTGTGAAGCACATCATATGTACACACACACAGACATATTGATGCACATGTGACTGTGTGTGTGTGTGTGTGTCATACACTGAAAAGCGACAATTTCATGTCCAATTGCTTTCCAGGTGACATGAAACAACACTTAAGTAAGAGGAAGCACAGTGGGCAGAGGGGGGAGGGAGGGAGGCAGGGGGAAGGTATACACAGGAGCAGCAAGAGGCGGAGGTGGGTTGCAAACGGGGTGTGGTGGAAAAGTGGGAGGTGTGAAGAAGAAGAGACAGCCTGAAAACTCCCAATTCGTGCAGCTGTTGTCATCATCTATCCATCCCCTCTTCACCTCTCTCCCTCCCTCACTCACTCACTCTGCATACGATTGTGTGTGTGTGTGTGTGTGCTAAAGAATATTATCTCGTAACTCTTCTAAATATTGTCGAAAATCTACATTTAAATTGTTTTCAATACATAATCTGCATGTTGTGTCCGTTGCGTTGAGTGGAAAAATGGCCGAGTTATTGTTTAACAAAATGTGCACAGACTTATGTTGCTCACTGTAAGTGTGTATGTGTGTGTAGACAGGTTTGTCTATTTCTTAAATGCATTTGCAACATCTGCAAAGGTTCTCAGCAACTGAAACATTGAAAACCAAAGCTATCACCACAGGGATTGTTATGTCATGTGCAAATTTAAGGTCCATTATAGTTCATCATCGATTGCTCGGAGAATGAGTTTGAGTTTGGGAATGGGTTTGGGATTAGAGGACTGAGATGGCGCCATCAAGTACCACCAAACAGCCGACTATTGTGATCACGATCTGCTACTTAGACTCAAGACTCAAGGATACATGCAGTCAAATAACCCATCGGGACATGTGTTCCCCACTTGAGTGCGCCCTTCCCTTCTTCCATCTGCATTTCAAAGTAGGCTCCTATCCATTGTAAGTATTATAAATGACAGCACGTTAACACCCCCCAAAAAAAATAAGAAAATAGTGAGATCTCGTCTTACAAGAATTCCTACAAAATTCCATAAATTAGAAGGCAGCGCCCAAAATGCTTGTGGACTTTCAAGTGTCCTTTGACCCATGGCTGGCATTCGATTACATTTTAAATTTCATATTGATTTGTTTGTTTTTTTTTCGATACTTCAAACACACATTAGGTTTCATATAACGATCGTGAAAATCGATTAATGTCGATCTTTTTTCAAATGTTCTTTAAAATGTTGCCTCTCTTAGCACGTATCAACTAAAAATTAACAAATTATTTTGACAAACTAATTTTGGAACTATCTGAAACTTATATTTTTGTGATTCAAACGATTTGTAAATGGATAAAATAAAAATACTGTATTTATTTAACTACATAAAATATTTATTTATTAATTATATAATGTTCTTTAATATTTTCTGTTAGTTATTCGTGATCGATGTTGACATTGAAATAAAATCTCAGAAATATTCAATGAAAATTTATATCAAAGTAAAATTATCTTTATATATGCTACATTTATTTTAGATAGAAAATATTCATTGTAATAAAAATATAATTTTTTAATTCAGTTTCTATTAGGTTTATTTAAAATAAAAATTTATAATGTTTTTTTGTAAGCTTAAAACAATTTATTTATTTTATTAGACAGTCAAATTGTGTGATTTGGTTTCAAATAATATATTAAACAATTATTAATATTTGTATGGTGCTTTTCTTGATTAAGTTTTTTTATAAATAATAAAAAAAAACCACACTGATATAAAAGGATATATACCATTTAAATTCATGTATATTTTATTTATAAATAAATAAATAAATTAGATCAAGTCTTACAACTGAGGTAGAAACATTGAATTGATCGATTGAAATTAAATGTTTTATGTATAATTTACTTTCAACTAATATTCACCATCAATTTTTTTTTCAATATATTGCATTTCTTAATTATACACTTTTAAATAGCATTCTCATTATATAATATTATCCACTCATTGAATTATCCAATGGCACGTGCTTTTCAAGCTTTCATACGCATCTCACTTTAGATCTAATAAATTGAATTTAAATAAATATTTACTACAAAGTATTGTGTTTACTTATGGATATCAGCAGTTATCAAGAACATATGCAGGTATCAAAACATTGGCAAGCAGTTGTCGGAAGAAAGTGAGAAATATGTGAAGCCTTTCGATCGCAGGCCGCCATAAAAATGTTTCCAACGTCGAAGCAAAAGGGGAAGCGTCAGGACTGGAATGTGCTGAACTGCGACGACTGCAGCTGCTTGTCATTCCAGTCGGAGGTGGGCGTATTCGACAGCAACAGCCCCTGAGCGCAATGGGAATGCGAATGCTGTCTCTCTCTCGCGCGCTAACAGCGAGCAGGCAAGTCGAGTGAAACGGCAAATGCACTGCGCTCTCTGGTTGGAACGGTCGCTAACCAGAATATTTGCTTGCCTGCTCTCGCATTCTGCTGCCTGGCTGGCTTTCTCGCTCTCTCGCTATCGTCGGCCTTGTGCCCCTGACCAGGCAGGCTGTGTGTGTGTTGGTGTGTCGGTGTGTCTGTGTTTCTGTTTCGGTTTCTGTTGCTGTTTGTGGCATCGACAGACCAGTTTGTGTTTAAACGCGAATAGGCATAGGCGCACATCTCAGCTGTGCCTGTCTGTGAAGTCGACGCTTTTGAATTTGAATTTGAGGCTCGAAGCGTCGTCACCGTTAAGAGGCCACTGACAGACAGGTTGTGGAACTCGTTTCATATACAATATACAATACACAAGTCGATCGGTCGCAATACGAGTACAACAACACAGAGTTTGTGCAATTGCAATTGCCAAAGAAATTGTTGCTACAAAGGTGTGTAAATTTGAAATATAACTAAAAATAAATGCAAAACTACGAAATGAAACAAACATGAGGAGAAACACATGTGAATTGTGACCTTTTTTGGCCCGTGATTGTGTCAAGTGACGCGTCAAAGTGACCCGTATCCGTGTCTATGTCGAAACCCCTAAACCGTACTCTCAACCGTCGAACATAACTAATCGAACATCGTAGTTGTCGCAGTTGTATCTGGTGTCCAGCATCGGAGGACATCTGTTTGTGTCCGATTTGTCGGCTGTCGCGGCTGCAAAGAGCCAAAGTCAATAAAAATAAATAAAAACGAAGCGAAGTCAAAGAATAAAGCGCAAAGTCACACAAAACAAACAAAACATTTTCCGGCTCCGGCGACATTAACAGAACTGCTCGACATCGACAATTTGTTTTATCAATTTTCAACAAGGCCAACAACAGCAACAACAGCAACAACAACAATAGCACAGCAGCCAAACAAACCAACAACAAACAACAAACAACAAAAGCGCCCAGAGTGCTTAGCCGCTTTCGCGTCGAGAGCACGCACACCGCCAACAACAATAACAGCAACATCAACAGCAACAACAAAAACAACAACAACAAGAACAAGAACAGCATCATCTCCGTTTCCACGTTCACATCCATATCCGAATCCGCAACCACCTTCAACTCCACCCACTGCTCGCTGAACAGTTACACCCACCCAGCATCCCCCAACCCCTTGGCATCCCGCAACAGCATCCACATCCACAGTCACGTCAGCAATATCCTTGCAGGGCGCGGGCGCCCCACAGTGAGCTCTCACAATTGTGTGACCTGCCGTTGCTTTGGCCGTTGCCGTTGCCGTTAACGTGGCCGTTAAGAATTCGAGAATACGCGACAATGGCTGCATATGCGCAGTTTGGATACGGTTACCCGTCGGCAAATCAGGTAAGCATATTTGTGATCTAAAAATACATGGAAACATCGATGAGTCAAAGAGTTGTTTTATATCTTTGATTTGAATTGATTTTTAAAAGATAAATCCAGTGAAATCTTTCTATGATCATACAAATTGGTCTGTTTTTGGAGATAGAATTTTTAATTGAATTTTGTCGAAGAAATTCAATCTTGCATTTTAAGTCGCTAACTTCATTCAGTAACTCGTGTTGTATACAATTTGCAAGCTATACAGATACATATTTGAGATATAATTTCCAATATTTGTCTGTATTAAAAAAATTATTTCCAACAAGCTAAACTATTTTCAATTGCTTTAAATTGCATTTCAATAACATCCATAATTAAATCTAAAAATTTGGAAAAATATTCCACTTCTTGTATATTTGAAAATATGTTTGAAACTTCGAGTTGAAGTCAAATTGTTCTTTCTTGATGAATCGATTATTTGATGTTTTCATTGTTGACGCCTAAAATTCAATTTTAAACTCGATGTTCAGTATGGATTTACATCACTAAAGCAAAACAAACAAACGCCTGTCTTGTTAGTGGGATATCTGATAAAAAAAAAACACGACACAATATTATAAAAATGATAACAATAATTATTTTTAATACTGTTGTTGGCCTTTTAGTCAAGAACACACAGCAATTGTAAATGGGAAATGATCGCAAAAGCGACTTTTGTTGCTAATAAGAGTGCAGATATTATTGTGGAAATTGGCTAAAACTATTGGCATTTATTGCCAATAAATGTAGAGATATCATTAGAAGAGATTGGCAAATACAACGCAAAGTTTGTCCTTCTTTTATGACATGTGAACTTTTAATTTTATTTTGTTTATTTATTATTTAATAAATTTTAAGTTATATATTTTGTTGTGTCGACTGCGAATAGTTTAACTATAGCTGAATGAATAATAAGCACGATAGCAAAGTCTATCATGTTTTTTAGCTCCAACTTAATCAGAACTCTCATTAAAGAGCTGTTTAAATTGTGGATAATTTCTGATCTTCATACTGTGTTTGTTGCTAATTTTGGACACATGTGTACATATAATTGGCAATGACGTCGCAGCAGTATTTGAAATAAACATAAATTTAAATTTATGTCCAGGGAATGTGGCCAACACACACACACATACAAACATACACACGTTTACAGGCATGAATATTCAAGCAGAGTGTAGAGCTTCTGGGCTCGGACTGTGGCTATTTCCACTTCCACACGAGTATTCCCCAAGTAGATGCCCCAAGCAAATGTTGCACAATTTAGGACATTTTGCAGCCGTCGCCATCGTCGGTTGCATCGTTTGAGTTGAGTTCTGGCCATAATTACCCACGGGCCAAGACAGGGCAAGACGAGGCGGCCTAATGTGAAGCTCAGTAATTCAAATTAGTTGGCTGAGGTTAAAGACAACACTCCACTAACGTATCCTATTCACATTGGTATACACAGATACATATGCATATATTTTGTTACATCCATTGTCCTTAATTCATGTCGATGGCCTATTGGTCTCTTCGTCTCCTGGCCATAAATTTATGTCAAACCAAACTGAATGGCAGCGCCATTTATTATAATATGCAAAACTGGCTAAATTGCAATAATTAAAATAATGAACGCTCAGATTATCGACCATAATTATTGCTCCTTAAATGTGTAAAGTGCGTTTTACTATTCTTTACTTTATTAACGACTCATCAGAATTCTTCTTGTTGTTATTATTATTATTATTGTAGTTGAAGTTGCTGTTAATATACTTACTCCTGCTGTATTTAAAAACCCATTATAGTTATGGCTGCTGACTCAGTTTTGTGTGTGCTTTCGTGTTTTGTTTCTGTCTCAGAGTCAGTCAACAACATTGTCAGAACAGATTTTCCCCACTCCCATCTTAGCTTCATTAAAACAATGATCTTAATACTGTGACAAATATTAATTAGGAGTTCACACAGATTTGCCAGCTAGTCATGTCACTTGAAGATTTTTCTGATTATTTATTATTGAGGTAGGTTAGTTTTAAATTTATCTTGCTAAATACTTTGTAATGAACTATTAAATAAAATTTATTGTCTTTAGCAGTTATTTTTCGACTGAGTCTAATTATAATATTTTATTTAATTTAATTTGTAAATTTTTTTGCTGATATTTTTGTGACAAAGTACACTATGAATATAATTAGGAATTAATTCTTAGTCTGCTTTTTCAGAGGATTTACCTCTTCTAAAGATTGCTTATTTCATTAAAGCTGTTATGTTTATTAAATAAAAATAAAAACCATGTCATTCTTAAGACTTATTTTAAAGACTTACTTATAAAGTATTGTAAGAATACTTTTAATGATTAGAGATTAAATTCATTACAAACCCCGAAAGTTTTCTTCCGTTAAAGAATAATCAGAAACAAAAGCAATCGTAATTAGTTGTGCAACTGAAGCGTTTTAATTAGCGAGTTACTACTGTATTATAACACTGTGAGGAAGTACATAAATAACTGAAATTCATATTAATTAATTTAATTTTAATTTTAATTTCAACGCCAATTCGGCATGCCAAATATGACACACAAAAATCGCTGACGAATTCAATATGAGTATGAATTTAATCAACGGCAACCGTCTGAACTGAACTGAACTGAACTGAGCTGTGTATCTTGGCCAAGTCTGTGAGCAATGGGTACGGGCCATGAACAGAATTGTCAACTTGCCATGAGCTGAAAGGAGTTGAGTTTGGCAGTTCACGCATTTCATGGCAAAATAACTTGAATTCCCAGGCTATAGAGAAGACAGACAGACAGAGAGACAGACAGAGTTTGGTTCGATTTGGTCAGTGTCCTTTTAGCCAATGTTGCTGGCCGAATGATGCGAGAAAAAACTAATATTTTGCCGTGTGCATTCCATAATTGATTTATGAATTTTTAATGCAAACATTGTTGAAAGGCGACTGCGACGCTAAAAACAAAGAATTGGTCCAGGAGCTGAAAGCGGAGTTGGAGTTGGAGTTGGAATTGAAGTTGGAGCTGGAACGACGAAGCAACTACTGAAACTGAAGTTAATTCAATAAAAGGAGCGTCCCAAACAACAACAACAACAGCAGCAACAACAACGACAACAACAATGACAACAACAACAGCAGCAACTTATTCGCATTAGCAAAAAACACGCATCTGTTTTTATGTGTGCGTGTGTGTGTGTATTGGTTTTGGTATTTGTATTGGTATTGGTAAGGCTAAAGATGAGTGAGGGGGGAGTGAGGGGAGGGGAGGGAATATTGCTTTGCCTGCACTGCCGATGAATGTGAGAATATGCCAAATGCCACGACGCATTGCCGTCGCCGTCGCCTCGAGCCTCTCTCTGTTCTCCGTTCTCACTTCTCTGTCTGCAGGGCCAAAACCAAAACCAAAACCAAATGTCGACAGTCCCAGGCTCGACTTCGTCTTCTTCTCGCTGCACTGCCCCAAAAAAATACTCCTCATACTCTCTTTATATTCGCTTATTGTTTGTCATTGCTGTTGTTGCTGCTGTTGTTGCTGGCGTCGCCGTTGCTGTTGCCGTTGGTGCTGCAATTTCAAGTCGACTGGCGTCAGAAGCAACCTTCTATTGCCATCACTTTTTGCAGCAGACTCTTTGTTCAGTTGTTGTTGTTGTTGCTGTTGTTTGGAGTGCAAAAACAAAGATCCATAGACGCATCTTCCAACAGCAGCAGTAGCAGTAGCAGCAACAGCAGCAGCATAACAACCCACAACACACAACAACAACAACAACCACAACAATGAGAACCTGCAATCTCCTTTGTTACCAACGCACTGAGCAATTGGCAATTGGAATTGGCATCAACATTGCCATAAGAAATCGAAAAGGGGCCAAAACGAGGCGTTTTCGTGAGCCTTAACATAAATCATAAAATTAATAACCATAAAGTGACGGCACCAGTTTTTCCAACAATTTGGTCTGAGCGGGTGGCCATCACAATGAGGCCGCACCGTACGGTTGCCATTCGCTAACTGCGCCTGTCCGCACTTCAAAGGCCCTTCTGCGATTTCAGTTGATGAGTATTTGCCACTTACACTTAGCTTGTTGTCGATTTGCTTATTTAACAATTGTTTCTTGACTCGCGTTCTCTTTGGAGAACGTTTTGAGTTGTTGCCAGGCTCGCTGCGATTGTGGCATGTGTTTCCTTTGAACTTGTGTCATGCAACAACTGGAGCACATGACATTCATCTGTTGCATCTGCATTTATTCTTTGAGCTGCATTTGAACTTGATTTGAGTGATGCATTTGGAATGGAAGATGAAACGTGGAAAATTAGAGGAAATGAGAACCTTTCATCAATACAATTATCACATAATTGGCATAAACATATATCTCCATGAAATTGGATAAATCACACTAGACATTATTTATTTTAATTTTTTTTTATGATGAATTTGGAAGAATCGCTTCTTTATCTAAATCTGAGCCCGTCATGCCAATAAACAAATAAAATTGATTTTATTATCAAGAAAATTATTTAATATTGCAAGCAATTTTCCGGACTTGGGTTTACATTGCCGCAAAGTCTTTTAAGCAATGAGTGTCTAACTTTTTTGTAGAAATTTGAATCAAAATAAATTCTCCTAGCTGCAATAAAATCTTGATGAACCCATTTTCTACACGTGTGGATTTTTCTGACCGCATTATTTTGAAAAAAGTTTGAGTTAATACTAGTATCCAGTTGATTAACATAAGCACATGTTGGTGTATTATGTAACCCACTTAATGTCAATTACATAAATATTATTCAGATAAATTTGTTCAAAACAAGACTTTTCTGCCCATAGGGAAACGTCTTCTAAAATTGCCTAGAACTTATGTAATTTATGGGTAATGATATACTATTCTATTGCAGTTATATTAATCAGTCATCAATCTTTCAAAACAAAGATTTTCATTTCAAATTTTGTTTTGAAGTTTAATTATATAAGACTACCAACTAAATTACAAGTACTATTTATAAGACAACATAGTAATTTGATTGCAAGTCCAGAGCATAAATGATGGGAATATCTGCCCCTGTTGGGAATATCCTTCCTCTGACATGGCAGGCAACAAAATTTGAAAGCCGTTCACACCGTTTATCGTAATATCCAAGTCATAAAACAGGCAACTATAAAGCAATATTTAATAGTTGCCAACACTTGCCAACATTTGCAACATTTCCGCATTGTGAACTGAGACAGATAGAGAGAGAGAGGGAGAGATTGGCTTAAATCGCCTTAAAGCCAAAAAGCGAGAACCCCTCGGGGCCATCATCGTTTGCTATCCTGTCTCAGTGTCCAGCTCACGATAAACCCGGTCGGCAGCGGGAACTTTACAATGCATCCAACTTATTCCATCGCATCCCATCCCAATCCAGAGAGTGGGTGAGTGAGAATCATTAAAAATAAACTGACTTGCGTGCCGATAATAAGCCCTGACACTGGCTCTGGCTCTGGTTCTGGTTCTGGCCTGGTCAGTGGTCGGACCAGTCGACTGAACAGTCGGATCCTCAGTGTCGTTGTCGCCGTCGTTGTGCTGATATGTGTTTTTTATGGACGACCACAAAAACTGAAATTGATGTTCGAATCGCATATAAAAATAAAGAATAATAAGAAATGAGCGCGCGCAGCGTTTTGTACATTAGCAGCTATAAGGAAGGAGGTAGATGAAGGGGAGGAGAGCGGAGAGGAGAGCGGAGAGGAGGAAGTGGAAAAGGAGGCATGCCACTTGTTGTGGTTTCTCTTTTTTCATTTTTGAACTCGTTGCCTCGTCGTCGTTACAGTTGGTCGCCTGGGCAGTGGTCATTCATTCAGAATTCATTAGATTTCATTCATGAAAACGCCTTCATTATGCAATAATTTCAGTGCCAGTCAGTAACGGGTGTATCTGACTTGGACTCGGGACTTGGACTCGGGACCTGGACTCTCATTCTCTCAATCCGGGTGTGCGCACGAAATTGCCTTGCGATTAGATAGCCTGCAGGAGGTGTTGAAAATCAGCTTGTTCAACTGGCGAATTACCATTATTATTTAAGGCATAAATTTGACTGCCGACTGCAGAGATGTGGCCTTAAAACGGTAGCCAACTAAGAGATGAGTGATAAGTGTGGGTTGATGCATTGATTTTGGTAACAGGCATTACTTACCGTGTTTATAAACAACGCCCAGTCATGAATCTAGACTGATTGTCGGGAGAAATTCATTAGAATTCGAATTCGTTAGTTGAGTGTGACGAATAGCTTAAGATACTTTAATTTTTTATAGATACTTTAGCTTATTGAGTTTTGCTTTGGGTTGATTATTTATTTGGAGTGATTCAATCTCAGTCTAGCACTTGCCTGTTACGCTCCTTCATTCCAATTCCGACTCGGACTCGAAATCTGAATCAGAATCGGCAATTCGCTGCGGTTATCGTTGAAGCGCATACCTGAGTGCCTTTTCTCATTCAATCTGTGGCCCTTTTGCCTGGAAATGCCCACACTCAGTCGAGAGGTCGAACAGTCGATCGGTCCGTTGATACTTCGGGCTGTACCCTCTTCAAAGATCAGCCGGGTCGGAGCAACGGACAAACGGACAAACGGAGAATCGGAGAAACACAGAGAGACAGAGAGAGAGAGAGAGACAGGCCCAAACAGTATCTTAAATCTGACTGTGATAAATTGAAAATTAATGAAGTGAAAATAGATGGAACGGATCGCAAAATGCGCCAAGCCAATAAAATATTTTGACATTTGGAGTTATCGTCTTAATCTGTTTTGTTGATTTTCGACCCAAAACGAAGAGGTTTCGAGCCTCTGACTTTGTCCCTTCCCCATTCCACCTTCCCTAACTCTTTCCCTGTCTACCTACCCTCGTTCGTTTCTCGTCCTTGAGCGTATCACCTGTTTTTAAGAATGGTTCCATTGCGTTCCTCTTTTTTCGCTTTCAAGTTTTTCGATGAAATTTATTCGACGTGTTGTTTGTTTTTTGTGGCTTTCAGTTGCTTGGCGGTGCGGCGACCACAACGGGCGACAGTCAGAGCGGACACGGCGGCGGCTCGGTGCCGTCGCCTTTGTCGGGCACCAACGAGGCCTCGCTGAGTCCCTCGGGCGGCTCGACGACCACGGGCATCACCGGTCCCGTTAGTCCAGGTGCAATTTCCCAGTCGTCCAACCATGCGGGTCCAACAGCCGCAGTCGGAGCAGTCGCAATCGGAAGCGGAGCTGCAGTCACATCCCCCACAGACGCAGATGCAGTGGGCAACGATGGCGGCGGCGTCACGTCAGAAACAGATGCTCCGGGCGGAGCGGGCGGTGTCAGTGCCCTGGAGGCCCACGTCCGCGTGGCCAACAGCATGTCCTGCTGCGAGAACGGACGGCCGATCATCACGGATCCCGTGTCGGGACAGACCGTCTGCTCCTGCCAGTACGACTCGGCGCGCCTCACACTCGGCGGATACTCCCGCATGGCGCTGCCCTCCGCCGGTGTGGGCGTCTACGGCGGACCCTATCCCTCCAACGAACAGAATCCCTATCCGAGCATCGGCGTCGACAACTCGGCCTTCTACTCGCCCTTGGTAAGTACACAAAACAAAGCAAACTTAATATGTCCGCACAGATACAAAAATACATTCCTAATTTTAAGATTAAAACTCTTGATTTGAGCTTATCGAATATCGGTTTCAGTTACGGTTTCGGTTATGTTCGCATTTAGGTTTTCGGTAATCGGTTACGTACAATCTTTGAATAAATCTTTAAACCGGTTTTAGAATGCTACGGTTTTAAAATACCGGTATGGTTTCGGTTCACAAAAAAAAAATTTCTTGAAAAAACATAATTATGTTTATAATATAATAATAACAATTAAATAGACAAAAATAAAAAAGAAAATCAAAAAGAAAATATCAAACTAATAACAAAATATCAGAGATCGAAACAGATCAAAATTTTTCGTTTAAAATTATTTTCAATTTGTTTAATAAAAATTAAAAATAAAACATACTTTTAAAATTGTGTTTAAAAGTAAAACCATAACACTTATTTGCAATTTTTAAAATAACAATCATAAGTACAACTTTTTTCAATTTTTATTATACATATATTATTTATTAAAAACCGATTTTAGCCCTTATAAATTAAACGGTTACTAAATGGCTATTTCGGCTTACAGCGTTTCGGCTTTAAGGTTTCGGTCAAATTAAAATATTTTATTTCGGTAACGGTTTCAGTAACGGCTTTAAATTTCAATCGGTTTTTAAAGGTTAAAGGTTACAGTTTCGGTTAAGGTTTTAATCTCTGGTATTCAGTATTGTTAAATTATCACAATTTGCGGATAAAATGGAAGCTAATAAGCATTTAAATAGTAAAAAAAACCTAACACATTTAAATTCACTGGAAAAAATCGAGTAGAGCCCTAGAGTCGAAATATTTTATTTATTTTGGTCGACAAATTTTATTTAATTTTATTGTCTTAATTATAAATTAATGCACTAGTCACAATGCAAAGATGAAATTGAATATTCGTACTTGAGTCATGTATTTTGTACTCAACTTAAAAGCTTCCTTGATTACCAAACTTTTGACACCGCTTGGCCTTGATTCAATCCCGGAATTCCGGTCTTTTTTTTTTCTGTGTACTAATTGGATTGTGGCTTAAGGCAGCGGGCAGAAGTCCACGCTGAGTGTAAGCCGACAGGAGATGCACATCTCAATGGACTGCAATCCGGTTTGCTTACTTCTCCAGTAGGCAATCATCAATGGCGGCTTACAAGCGTGTTGTCAGCTTTGCCCACCTGATCTGTCCACTTGGCGCTACCTCATAATAAATGTACTTCTTAATCTACCACTTTCAGAATAATCCCTATGGCATGAAGGATGCCAGCTCTGGGTCCGAGATGAACGCCTGGACCTCAGCTGGCCTGCAATCGACCAGCGGATACTATTCCTACGATCCCACATTGGCGGCCTATGGGTAAGTCCAAGTCCAACTCCAAATAGAAATTTGCAATTGCCCCAATAGCGAAAAAGTTAAGCGAGTTTCAAGCGCTTTTTTGGCCCAGAGACCAAAAGTTTAAGGTCTGCTCAGTTTTTATTTGCCCAGTACAAGTCTGTCCCATAACCTGCTTAAACTCTGGCTGAGACTTGGAGACAAAGGGTAGGACAATCCCCTCACTCTCCTTTTCTCTTCTCTTCCCTTTTCCCCTCTGTTAACCCTAAGCAAATGGCGGTGCGACGCGATGCTTTTAAAAATACACTAAACTCAATAAGTTTATGACTGAGAAAAGAGGAAAGTAAGAGAAGGAAAGGGAAGGGAAGGAAGAACCGAAGGGACTCGCAGTTGTTTGTGTGCTGTGGTCTGGTCGGAAGGAAGTTACAAATGCACAGATTAAAATTCCCAGGGCGTTTCTCCTGTCGCGGTTTTTTCATTGTGCGTTATTCTTGTCGAAGCGCTATGAAAAAGAATTTTCAGTATCAAAAGTGCAACACGTACTTGGCCAAGAAAATGGAGATGAAAAAAGCGAAAGCCGTCTTTAAACATTTTCAATTTGAGTCGACTAAAAACGGCTCAAATTAAATATCTCGCAGGATATTTTAAAGTGTTAACAATATAATTTAATAAAAGTATATTGATGCATAAAAGATGTGTTGGGTAACATTTTAAATAGGGTTTTTTACTCAATTATGGAGAGAAAACACTTTTAAAAATGAGAAGTAGGGAATTTTATAAATAACAAATATAGTTAGGCAAGAAATTCAGTAAATACATGCGTCCTTCTGAATTTAAGCTAGAGCTACAGGGTATTCAGCTTTTTATATTGTTATTTAAATTGTGTACTTATTTAAATTCATTCTTCAATTTGAACCACTGTACGCAGTGTGTACTTAGTTCCATTTGACTATAGCCCTAAAGTGACGAATTGTCTTAAACGTTAAGTGTTTGACTGGTGGCAAGGTGTGGCAGTCAACAGCGCTATTAGCCAAGTTATTGATAAGACGATTTACCGGAAGACCCAATCACTCCATGTTTGTTCAAAGGCAGGACTTCTCTGGGACTCACAGCCAAGTCATTAGTGGTATTTAACCAGACAATTCTTATCTTTTTTGTAGCTATGGCCCCAACTACGATCTCGCCTCACGCCGCAAAAACGCCACGCGCGAATCGACGGCCACGTTGAAGGCGTGGCTGAGTGAGCACAAGAAGAATCCGTATCCCACGAAGGGCGAGAAAATCATGCTGGCCATCATCACAAAGATGACGCTCACCCAGGTGTCCACGTGGTTCGCGAATGCGCGACGACGTCTGAAAAAGGAGAACAAGATGACGTGGGAGCCCAAAAACAAAACGGAAGACGATGACGACGGACTGATGTCGGATGACGAGAAGGAAAAGGAATCCGGCGATGGCTCCAAGCTGCCAGTTGCCAGTGACACATTTGGTAAGCTGTCACCTAATTTTCTTCCTTGCTTTTAACTTTCTTAACTCTGTTTGCCGACAAAGTTGTTGACCCCAGCCCCCAAGCACGACAGTTTTCATCCTCATATCATTCTTAGACCCTGTACTCAAAAATGTAAAAGGGTATATTAAGTTTGTTAGCTTTTAGAGACTTTATAAGGTAGAGCTACCAAATTTGGATTCTAAATTCCTGTATATCCTTAGAAAAAATGAGTTTTAAGTCCAATTTGAAAGATAGAGCCTTGAGTTTTGGCACATATGATAATTCTTTGATTTCTATCAAAATTTGCATTTTTACTGAATAAGTACAGGGCCTGTCGCAGTCGTGTTTGCTCTACTTAGCTACTACTGAGTTAAGGTCGTAAGATTTATACTCTACATGCATGTACGACTATGTGTATATTGGGTGTATTGTTTAGTAAACGCCCCTTCCTTCCATTGATTTGAATGCCTGACCCTCCTTGGCTTCATGCCAGAGAATCCAGAGTCTTTCTCTCCCCTCCCCCTCCCCCTCCCCCTCCCTCTCAACTCAACTCAACTCCCTGCCCCCTTTGGGTTTGTAGTTACAGATTTTGTGGCAGCGGCCTTTTAAGTACAATTTATGTGGCGAAACGAATGTTATGCAATCTTTGTCTGCCTGTTTGTCCGCTTCGTTTATTTGTCTGACTGCTTAGGCGACATCCTCCCCGGAAGTTGACAGCACATTGTTGGCAAAGTGGCCTTGCGCCCGCACTTGGCTCTCTCTCTCTCTCTCTCCATACGGCCTTGCTCGACTTGGCGACTTTGCTGAGGAGGAAGAGTAGAGAGTAGAAAGTGGGGAGTTGGAGCGGAAGCTAGAGCATTTTGTTGCTGAAAGCTTTCGCGCGAGGGTTGCACGCATCAACGCCCACCAACAATTTCAAGGGTTTTTGGCCCTGAACAAGACTGAGACTGAGACTGACTGGCAAACGCCCAGTTGCCACTTGCCGCTAACAGCTGGCAACTCGCAACTCGCAAGTGCCAAGTTTCTTGCCTCGACTCCTCTGCGAACTTGTGTCCAACTTCCGTTTTGTCGACTTGAAAATTAATTTCAATTTATACTTGTATATAATTTTTGTTGTGTCCCTTATTTTATTCAACTTTAATCGCCAGATCCTGGAAATCAACGTATCAAGTCGGAGCTTGCCAAGTCGGACAAGTCGGAGCTGGACATTGAGGAGAAGCTGGAGCGTGAGCCGCAGAACTTGTTGGCCATTCGAGGGCTGCCACCGTATGGGGCAGCTGGCTTTAGTCCGCATCCCTCGCACGCCTACAATCCCTACGCCCACGCCCACGCCCATGCACAGCAGCAGCATCAACAACACCAACAGCAACAGCAGCAGCAACAACAGCAGCAGCAACAGCAGCAGCAGGAACAGCAGCAACATCAACAGTCAGCGGGCATTTATTATGGTCCTGGCTATGGGCAGGACGCAGGAGTAGGCAATCCAAGTGGCAATGGAAGTGGCAGTGTCAGTGTCAGCGACTATGCCCTTCAAAAAAACCAGCTGAGCAGAGACTGTGGCATACCGGTGCCGGCGAGCAAGCCCAAAATCTGGAGTGTGGCCGACACAGTCGCCTGCAAGACACCGCCGCCTGCGGCATATCTCGGCCAGAACTTCTACCCCCACTCCCACTCCCAGTCCCATCAACAGGTGCCCCCCGACTCCTCCCCCTCGACACCCCAGCAACACAATACGGAGCACCAGCATCAACAACCGCTGGCGGGGAACATGATAATGACGACTATGGGGGGGCCGCAAGTCGAGCTCGGTTCGCCGCTGAGTATGATGAGCAGCTACGCCGGAGGATCGCCATATTCGCGGATACCTACGGCGTACACCGAGGCCATGGGCATGCATATCAGTTCCAAGACCTCTATCCATATGCATCGCGACCTATCGTCCCATATAGCGAGTTCGACTCTGTCCCAACAAGCACCCTATCTGCCCCAATCCCATCAGTCCCAGTCCCATCAGCCCCAATCGCATCAGCAGAGGGTGGGGTTTACCGAGATTCAGCCCGATACGCCACCCCAGACACCGCCAAACATGAAGCTGATCAGTCACATCAACAGCAACAGCAGCATCAACAACATCTCCAGCAACAGCAGCAACATCTCCAGCAGCAACAGCAACAACTCCAGCAGCAACAGCAACAACAGCTCTACACTGCATTCCGGAGTCGTACCGGGCTCGATATCGGTGCCAGTAACATCCATGGGTTCAATGCTCTACAATAATAACATCTATGGCAACTATCTGACGAGTGGTCGCTCCAACTCGTAAGCCTCTCCACTGTGAGTGACCCAAAGGGGGCTCCGATAACGGCAATACCTGTAAGGCTTTCTTACTCACAGGGATGCCGATACCAAATACCAAATTGAATAACCAGGCCCAAGGGGAACAAGTGCAAAACTATCGCCGGCATCACATAGAGAAAGAGAAAAAGATGGAGAAAGAGAAAGAAAGTGAGACAGAGATGGGAGATGCCAACGATAACGTGAACGATAACGATAAGAGTAACCACACACTAATTATTTTGCAATAAATGTAGCTTAAGTATGGCAATAAAACTTTATTTCCTACCATATCGTAAATTATTTCACTTTATAACTTTAATTAGCATATTTACACTCTTCAATTTAAGCTGAAACTTTCAGACTCCGAGGAGTGAGACGATGAGACGATGTTGACTAAACGTCGCTCCAAAAACTCGACAACAGTTTATCATGCAGTGGGATTTGAGGCATTATTATCATGCCGAGTTTAATGACTTGAACATAACACTAAAGTTTTAAGAAAGAACATTTGGAATTCATTCATACGAGTTGAGTACGAGCACTCGAGTGTGTGTTTTAGAGTTGTTTCATACATATTTAGACAGCTCTGTAATCTATATAAATGTTATCAATCGATTTCTTAACTTAACAGCTTGAAGTCCTAATCAAATTTGTAGATAATCAAGTTCGATATGTAAATTTTAGGCACTTAATACACTTATGCTTCAGTTAATAAACATATACATAAATATATATATGATTACTATGTATAGTGTCTTGTGTATGCTTTTGTAATCCTATATGATAGCCAGTTTTTCTGTGATATATCCATGTACTTGCATGTGCATGTTAGTGATGCACAGACTTAACGATAACTACTTAAACATAAACCTAAACTTAAGATTAGCCCATCATTTGCCGTTAGACATCACATTTACAAGTAATATTCATTAAACACCCTGTAATAACTTGGGTATGCCTACATACGTAAGTATGTTTGTGTATGTATTGTATCTAGTTGAATAATACGAACCTATTAACCGATTCCTAGCTAGTTTCTATAATTTACGAATATTTAATACACTTTTAAAATTAACTAAAAACTTAATAAATATAATAAATATGTATGTAAGCTTGTAATATAAATGAATATTATTAAAATAAAGTAACAAAAAAACATCGAAATGAAGTTGTGAAATGGCTATAATCCTGTTAATTCTACAGTATTCACATCTACAATTTGAAAATAAATTTGGTAAGATAATATTTATAATTTATTTTATTTAGTTTCAGCAAATGTATACTTTTTTAAACAGACATATACAGTAAATCTTCTTCTCTATAACGTGCTCAGGATTTTTTACTTACCTCAAGTTTATGCTCTGTCTGTTACTTATACTTCCACAGATCTATAATACCCCAACTTACGCAACGGTCAACAAAAACACATGAATTGAAAGTATTTGATGAATTTTGTGAATTGCTCATGATTTGTTTGAAAGGGTAACCTGTCAAAGCGGATTAAGCACGACATGTTTCGATTGGTTTGCAACTATCATTTGAATTGTTTCTCCCGCTGATAAGTCTATTTTGTCATCAACGATTAATGGATTTCTTCTATTCTGTTGACACGCGTTACAATTTGTATCGTGATCATGACGAAGTGTCTGTTTCTTCTAAATAGGAAAGAGAAAGAAAAATGTGCTCATTTTGACCACACCCAAAAAAAAGGCACATAGCTATCAATTTAAGTAACTCCGAGACTGATGGAAGTTGTGATCGTATCTTGAGAACCATACAAAAATTTAATACATTTAAAGCATTAAATACTCTAGTTGAGAAAACTCAACTCGTAATGACATAACTTTTATGCCCAGTAAAAAAAAAAAATAGAAATGAGAAGTGGTAGAGATATTACTCAAAAAAAAATAAAAAAGGAGAGTTTATCTACTGATGTCAAGGAGGGGCAAAGAAACAAAAATTGCGAGTACAATTTCTATCAAGAATTAAACACTTCTTTTATTATTCTATTATCAACAAGTCTATTTAGTTCCTATGTATCGTATCAATTTGGTTTCCAAGATAATTATAGAAAACAAGGAATAGTTTTTAGCAATGTTATGCAATACTTACTCTATTCAACTACTCGACGATTGCCAGAAACCTATCTCTGCTGGAATCTAAAATAAACATTCAAGGATGTTACAGGTACTCTCCGGATATCCCAACAAATTTCAGCAGGTGCAAATGTCTTTGGAGGTAAGATCTTAAATGGCAAGATGTCTGTCAAAAACAGACAGATAGATAACTTTATACTAAAATAAAAATGCCAAGAAGATATCTCTAGTTTCATCGAAAAATGTCTCATCTGAATGAAATGTATCTTTAGAACCTGGGAAAAGTGCACACAAAATTGGTAAAAACTCAATAAAAATTAAAATTAAAATAAAATGAATACTTTCAGTAATAAAAATCCATTCCATATGAATGGAATTAAAGTCATCTCTGCTTCGAAAACAATTGAAATAGGGAAATGAATGCGTATCTATCGTATGAAGGGGATTAAGAGTTCAAGCGTGCAACGAGAATGTTGCATGCGACAATCATTAGATAAATTTCGAAAATTTCAAATTAGCCGTCTGAATTATGGCGCCATCTGCATTCAATTGCATTCACACTTTGCCAAAGTGCATCGCAGTCTGTTATGCAACTTCATATAGGCATGTGTATCTGTGTGTATTTGTATCTGTGTATTTGCTAACCGTATCCTGATCAACCCTATAAACGCGGCTAACTAAAGCTCCGCTTTTGCATTGGCTTTTGTCTGACCATTGGCTTTTGCAATTTTATCCAGCGAGTGGAAAATGTCAACATTAATTATACCCTACACTAAATGAGCATAATTAAGCAAGGGAATATTAGACTAAGCAAGCATTGGATATAAATGGATATATCTCAATTTTAAAGACTTATCTAATCTTGAATACATTCCAAGCAGTGCTAAACTGTGATTCATTACAAAATCTATTTACTTTGTTACTGCTTTCCATGTCTTGCTTTTTAGTTATTTAATGGGTATCTTTTAGTCACACAATTTCTACTAGAACTCTATTGTGTTGTCTCTTATTTGTGCGAATCGAGGTCGGCCACATTTTAAATTAACCCAAAACATGTTTAGGGGTTTTCCGCACAATTGCCTCATCGGTCCAAGCGCAGCCATGTGATATAATGGGCTTTCCAAATGTTGCAGCACCTGACGCCCCTTTTTTGGGGGTTGTTGTTGTTGTCGTTGTTGTTGCTGGTGGCCATATTGTATAAACTGCATTTGAACGAGAATGAATCGCAGTATTGTGGGACTCTGGCATGAAATAATTGTAAACTGCATTCAGAAATAATTACATGCTGGAGCAACGCTTAGGATGAGAGGAGTCAATAGATGCACTGCTTGCAAAGGCCATGCACTGCTTTCTCTGGCCATCGCAATAAAGTGCAGATAGCCACCAGATAGATATATTTGGGAATAGGTGTCTGTTGATCTCTTATACTCAAGCAAATGAAAATCGTTAATCAATGAAATAAAATACAGAAGAATAAAAGCTAATTAAAAATATTTTTATTTGCTTATACCTACAGGTATTAGCTCCTTACATGTTGCTTGTTGATAATATTAATAAATAAATTAAAAATAATATAAAATATAGCTATTAAAAACTTAGACCCGTTTTTTCAATGTCTAAATAACGTGTTTGATAACTATTGAAAATATATTTTGACGTAAAATGTATAGAAATTACTGTGCAATTTTTAATTATATCTTAGATACAGTTTATATGCACATTGAAAAAACGGCCCTTAATATGTTTAATTTTAGCATATACTTAGTATGAAAGCCAAGTTTCGTTTGGCCTTTGGCAGAGCTCATGAATTTACCTGCACAATTGCACCATGACTTTGGTCAAGTAAAGTCAATGTTAATCTTCTTTAACCCTCTACTGCATGAACATATTTCCAGTAAGGAGAACAAATAATTTTATGCATATATGTGTTTATTAGGGATATTATAATATATATATGGATAATTTTTTATTTTTTTGGGTATATAGTTTAGGACAAAATAATGAAGAACCATACATTATGAAAGAAAACTTTATATTCTATTATAAATTAACTTCGAAATTTAGCAAAATTCACTTTCAAACGCGAAGTGACGCAATTCAAAATTGTTTTTTTTTTATATTTTATTCCAATAGAAAATAGTGCAAAGAGAATGACCAATAACAGTCGACTTCGCTTAAGTACCGTTTTAACTAAAAGAAATTTCATTAAAAATGAAAGCCATATATGGTACTGTATGCGGTAGAGGGTTAAGCTATTTAATGACTTTTATGAATGAATCTCTGTCTAGTCATTAAAGTTTTGAGCAGAATTAAATCTTCTAGCTTGCATTTTGGCGGAGGGAGAGCGATTTAAATATCTTGAACAAGGACTCTAACATTTGTACACATTCTTTTATACTTGTAAAAGTTGAACACAACCGCAGTCGGTTGCGGGCGTGTGTTGGCGGGCATTCCCCGCTCTCTATCCCCGTCTCAATCCCTGTCCATGTTCCGTTCCCGATGTTGATCCCGAAACAGGTCCACTTGGAGGCCGGAGACCGGAGTCCGGACGCACACGTGGTACATTATTCGGCAACAAAATGGCCAAAACAACAAACCGCTATAATTTACCATATTTTATGGGTGCGCTGTGGCAATAAAATCGCCAACAAGCGCTATAACTCATTCGAGAGCGGCGGCCCCGTTGCCGCATTGGACGCATTCACCGCGTTGCAACGCGCGCTGCCGCAAGCAGCAGCAATAGCAGGCAATAGAAGCAGCAGCAGCAGAAGCAGAAGCTGCCCCCGGCGCACGTTACACGTTGCACGTTATATGTTACGGTGACCGTGGTCGTGGTCGTGGTCGGGCATGGGTATGTTTTGTTTTGCGTACATCCGCGGTTGTCCAGCGTGCCCAACAACACCAAACACACGAGCACCAGTGTTGTCCCAATTTCAAGTGGAAAAATAGCTAATTTTGTGAAAAAATAGTATATCAAAATAGCTTAAAAAATATCTAAAAAATATAAAATTTTATAAGACTTGTATTACTAAAATTCTTATTTTAATTTGAACATTGAAATGCAATATATCTTGTTTTAACCCATTGAATTCTGCCCAAAGATCGGCTGGTTCGATTTTGACGAAATTTTGAAATGTGTGCCTGGAAGACCATAGAAGTTGATAGAAACAAAAAAAAAATGTTATCTTCAAATTTTATTTTTTACATTTTCATATATATTTTCAGCTTTTTTCTTCAACATTTTCTATGCAGAAAAAAACTTAGATATTCACCTGTTAAAAACTACAGGTATACCAGGAATAACTAAACTATTTAATTTTGATTCTGATATTTTTGTTATTTCTCTTTACTATGAAATAAATTTTGCTCGATATCTCTCACATGCCCCGTGCTAGAATTTTTAAAGTGTCAACACTTTCTTGGGTATTTAAATATAAATTAGCATAAAATGGGTTAAGACTAAAAAAATTGCATTGATTTTATTTGTAATTTCAATTATTCTTTTGCAATTTTATTTTAAATTCATAATAAATCTTTTTGAGCCTCTGTATTTAACCATTACTTTAAACTCAAACTGTATTTTCTGTATTTTCAAATCGCTGCAGTGCCGTGCACTGCTTACAAATTTTCTGCCTCCGTAACATTCTCCTAATTGACAGTAACACAATCTTTTTTCCTCATTAAGATATTTATTTCAATACCACAATTATACTAGCTTTGATTGCTAGTAATATATTTACTAGCACAATAAATAAATCGGGTTTCTTAAGAATATTGAAATTAGAAAGTAGATAAATCGTTTTTTAATACAGCCAGATCTCTAGCTAATTTCTTTAATTAACCCTGACTTACAAAATCTAGCTTTAAACTAGCTAAAATAGCAACACCGTCTAATATGAATATGTATCTGTATCTGTTGCAGATGAATGGTTGCGATGATTGGAGGCGCACTACAAATACATAGGCCCGCGGCTCTAATTTGTATCTCAAATGGTTGTGGGGCTGCGTTTTCTAATTTATCTATGCAGAAATGTACATTGATAGCGTACAAGTTTATGGCTTCGTTGTCGTTGTTATCCTTGCGGTGGGAATTGTTGCTGTTTTGGCCATACGCTACGCGTACTCGTACCAATTCCAATTCCAACTCCAATTCCACTACCAATACCAATTACGAATTGCACTGACCCCACGCATAAAAACGCGTCAAATTGGCCAATAAAAATTTTCAATTTGCAGGGAAACCTGCTGGCAATTCGTCGAGCAATTTCCAGAGAAAAACAAATTTAATTATATTTATATTTAAATTCATGGAACAGGATATTGCAAGGACACACTGTGCGGTGCCAGTTAAATTATTGCCGCTATGTGTGGTAACTGTCCAAGTAAAACAAAAATAAAACAAAATAAAATAAAATTGTTTTGTGGTTTTTTGCCCAAAGGACGCGTGTCGCCATTTTTCATTTCGAGGCTGAAAAAACTGAAAATAAATAAAACAAAAATACGCAGATCGAACAAGGCGCACACCACACTCTACTGTGGTTGTTGTTGTTTTTCGTAGTCTGGCATACCCGATAAATAAATAGAAAGGGCAATCGAGACTTAATTTTAACTGGGATGCATCTGTCTGTCTGTCTGTCCGTCTGTCTGTCGATCTGTGAGCAACTGAGGCGAATAATTTAAATATTTAATTAACACATTCCGCCGGTAAGTTGAGGTATGAAATGGGAATCTTGGCAAGCAGTACTAACTACTCCACCTCCACCTCCAACTCCACCTGCTTGAGTCGTCGACAGGCGCTGACGCCATGCAAATCGTGAGCTCAATCGCCAGTCTGTCCCATTCCCAGTTGCCAGTCTCTGAAGCAGTCTGGAGAAGAGTCGCCAGAGTCGTCGTCGTCTCGCGCGTGTGTGTACAATTAATGCAGGAATAGGCGCAATTAAGTTTGTCACAGTCACAGTCACAATCCAACTGGCAACTGGCAACTGTTGACTTGTGACTGGAAGAAGCAGTCGCTTATCGCATGATTCCGATCGAGCTTTAACTCCAACTCCAACTCCAAACAACTCTCCAGCTGCTTTCAGCAAGCAGCATGCAAAACGCACTCGCACTTGTTGCCAAAGCTTTTGGGCTTGTTTTTTATTTTCATTTTAGTTAAGTTTGGTCCGAGTATGCTCGGAGTATGGCGGCAACCCAAAGATTTATCTGCATCCGGTGTCCAGTTACCAGACACACACTCATACACACACACACTCGCACACACACACACACACAGAGCACAGTTGAATGATGCGCTCCTTGGCCATTTTGGGAGTAAATTTGTGTGCAAATGAGATTTTTATTTGGCTCATGTTTCTTTTCTTACTTTTCCTCAGATCGTTTCCATAGCGTATGCCGATTACACAAAATACATAAGCCCAAGTTAAGATCAACGATTTATGTAAATATAATTTTAAGCCCGATTCAGTAAATATTCACAAGATAATGCTTACTTGGAAGCTGCGCAAATACAATTGGAAATTATTGTTATGTTTTACTCCTAGACTATCAATTTGAATGTTTATAGCAGAAATCGTGTGATATCATCATTCTATAAATTAAGCAATGTATTTTTACTAACTGGTAATTTTCAACTAAAAAAAGGTATAAACTTAAAATTTTAAACATACCTGTTAAATAATGATAAGTAATCATAATCATACGTAATTCGACTATTTTTTTTTAAAAGTCGAACTATTAATTAAATTGCGATTGATTTTGTTTTTCCTAATTATTTAATGATTACGATTACAAAAATCAAAATTAATCTAAAATTATTACAATTATTCAAAAATAATCAGAAAAAATCAAAAATAGTAGAGTATTCGGAATATTTTTGATTTTTTTTCTGATAATTTCTGATTATTTTTGATTATTTCTGATTATTTATGACCATTTAGTAAAAATCAAATTATTTTAAATTTTCACAATCAAAGTAGCCAAAATAATTAGAAAAAGTCTAAAATAATCCGAAATAATCCGAAATAATCAGAAAGAATATTTTTGAATAATTGTAATAATTTTAGATTATTTCATTATTAATTTTCAACGGTGAATTATATAGTCACTACGATTATTTTCAAAAATAATCTAATTGATTAGTAATTCTAATCGAAATTTAACAGGTATGGTTTTAAATACATTGATTTTAGATATATCCAAGTGCGATTATAATATATACGAACTGGATGAAGACCTGAATCTAAATGATCAGATCTTGCTATCAGCTTCAAAGCTACCCGATAAACATTATTTTGGTGCATGTCGGAACAGGTTAAATGGATGTATATTAAACATATACATATATTCAGGTTAAAGTAATATAAAATAATAAACATTTAGCTGTCAGAGTAACGATCAATGGAAATTAAGCTGAATTTTAAGGACTGATTAAAAATGCAGTTACAAGTTATTTTTGAAGAGTTTATAAAGACAATATAAATAAACTTAGGGCCCCGGAAGATACTTCCTTTTTCTAAATTATTGTATCTTTTTTTTAGCTTTTAGCTTTTTAAGCTTTTTTATAGAGCGTGTCTTGACATTAAAATGCCTACATTTATGATGCTTATTTTCCGGTAACTCGCCTCGACAACGAGTATTCGGAGGGTCAATACATTATATAACTTACACTAGTCGGCATATTTATTTTCACAACATTTAGAGTTAATTCTACTCATAATTTGAACCAACTTCATGTACATTTTGGCATCAATGGAAAACTACAAAAAAAGGTACTTTTTGTATAAAAAGTAAGAAAAAGGGGTTAAAATAGTAATTTTTGCAATTTTCAAAAAATTATACAAAATAATAGCGGAGAGATTTTTGAAAAAAAATTTTTTTAATACTTTATAATTGTTTGAAAAATTTTTTTGCATCAAAACATTTTTTTAAAAAAATTGAGGAAAAGAGTTTCAAAATAGACCTTTACAAGAATTCCAAAATTTTCAATAGGTACTTAATGGGTTAAGGAAAGTTTTGTATCATTCAATCGGATTTAAAATGACCTTTCCATTGATACCAAAATGTATAAGACGTTGATTCAAATTATGAGTAGATTTACCTGTAAATGTTGTCAAAATAAATTTTGCGACTAGTGTATACATAATATACAGTTAGTCAAGTAATCGTTTCTATATTGTAAAAAAAATTCATATTTTTTTACATTCTTCTTTAATAAAGTTACTTATAAATTTAAAAATTAATTAAAAGAAAGAAATATTGATAATTCATAAGACTAAGCTATTTTAAAAGCTAAAAATAATTTTATATATCTGATTGCATTAAAATGTGATGCCTTTAAGTAAGATTGTACTTCTCTAGTTCGAACGGCATATTAAAAAACATTTTTAAAGAACTTTTTTTATTATATTAAGTGTAGGATCGGTTCAGTTATATGAATTATTGATCAGATCACAGCTGAATTTCGTATGAGAATTAACTTGGATATGTGTAAATTAGAAGTGATGATAATGGGATAAACAATAAACTCTTTTCAGTTTTCAGATTTCGCAGGACAGAGGATAACTGCGTCTACAAAGGGATTTGTAAAATTGTACAAGTTGTATGTTGTATGTTGGATGTTGAATGTTGCCGACAAAGTCAGCCTTTTGGCGAGGACGAAAAAAATGTGTGGAGTTTTCGAAAAAAGGACCAGCTGAATGTTGAAACCAGCAAAGCCATTTGTTTCCTAGTCCGACAAGATGTTTGCTCGTTCGGCAAAATAAAGTACAGAATGCCTGACGTGCTCTCTCTCTTTCTCTCTCACTCGCACTCTAGTTGCCTCTCTATCACTCCGGGTGTTGCTGTCTCTGTCCCTCAGTTGGTTGGCTAATGTGCAGCGGGTGCATTTGGGGCACTCAGAACATTTGGGATAACATGCGAACACGGCATATTTGCAGGGATCCAAAACGCCAAACGCTGTTGTTGTTGTTGTTGTCCGGCCACTCAGCTCGTAGTAGGTAATGAATGGATGCGAATGCATGACATGGACGCAATTTTCGACAGTCCATGGCAATCCACAAGCAGTGGAAAAGAGGGAGGACAGTCCGCAGTTTGAGTTCTGCTGATTAGCTCATGTTCAAAGTCTATAGAAAGTACGAGTAGACATAGGCTTGTGTTCAGACTTTTTGGTCGGCAACAACATGAACTCGTACACACACACACAAGCCATTGAATCCCTAAAAATATACCTGTGAAATCATCTTTAATAAATGTATAAACGTCTAAAGCATCTTTAATAAATGTCTGAATTAGAAAAGTAAAGTTAAAATAAAAGAGTGATTTTTAATTTGAAATTTTTAAATATTTACGATCTATTTATAAAGACTAAAAGATCTAGGTTTATGCTTTTTATGCTCCAAATTTTTTGTACTAATTAAAAGTTGCCAAAGTTGAAAACTTAAAACAATACGAGGTGCAGTGCGAGGACACAAGATACGAGATACGAGAGATGCGAGTACAAGAAGTCAGCTTTTGGGCAGTTTGGCAGTTATCAATGGGCGGAGCAATTTCCCCTGCTTGCCTGTTCCAATGAACTCCACTTGCCACACACCGCACGCCACTTGCCGCTCCTCCCTCCACACTTGCCACAGCTGGAAAGAGCAGTGCTGACATTGTGTTCTGGTTCTCCGTCCCATTTGCACTCGAGGAGAAACCAGTTTCAACTGCTTGGCAGTGCGCATGCGCCAGTGCCACATGCACAACCCCTGCCCAACTCAGAGCGGAGCGGAGCAGAGCAGAGCAGAGCGAACGGAGCAACCGGCGGCGTGAAGCACAACTTGCAACGCAACTAGTATGCGCTCGAACACGGCATTGCGCACATCATGTGGCGAGAGTGGGCGCGCATTAAAGCCAAATCCAATACCGAAATGTACTACACTCGGGTGTACTTTCATCTACATACCGTTGCGAGTGTGTGCGGCACAGTCTGCTCCCGCTATCAGTGTCGTGCCTGGGATGGGTCAACTAGCAACTGGCAACTGGCCAACTGCCAGAGCGAAGTAAGTAAACCAAGCATGTTCAAAAACATCTTTTGACTTTTAAGAAAGTTTAAAGTTTGCTAATTTTTGCTTAGCGAAATGTGAGAAAACAATGAAATGTGTTCGACTTCTTGAATCTTTTTAGAGCCACGTGGTGTGTAACTTTTTATTGAAATAATTAGATGCTTACCATATCTCCAATAAGTACTCGCAAATATATAATCGAGTGGTTGCGATAAGCAACGATAATTTGCACTGTATTTTACATCAGATAATCATGACAAGTACGAGTTCTCTTATCGAAAGTGCTTCACGAAAGTACGCAAACAAAAGGTTATCATAACACATCTATGTATGTAAATAAAGTGAATAAAGAAAGCAGTGATAATTAGCTAATCTGCACTGATTGCTCTCTTCACTGATGCTCATTATGCAAAATAGATTGTTAAATGGCATCTGTATTTATTATCAAATAATGTAGCTATTTCAAATTTTTAGAATAAATATTTTGCAATTATATTAAGACAGTTAACAATCAGAAAATAAGGATGTTATCATTGGGCGGGAACAGTACACAGATTTGTTAATGAAGCAGTGTGAGTGTCTCAAAATGAAAGAAGTTCAAGAAGATCTGTTTATAGATATGACAACAGTCTTAAGCACGATGTTAGGATCATTATCAAAAAACGATTCAAAAGTGCAGTAGAACTTTGACTCAGGTGTCTCTTCTTTATCAGCTGCTTGGTATTTATTTGCAGTAATGATGTAGAAATTCAAACAGGTGTACAGTAAGTAGCTTTTGTAGATGTGTCACTTGAAGTTGCAAACTTTCTGATATGCATTAAAGAATATTTTTAACGAGTGTTAAGGTAATATTTTTAAGTTTTTAAATTGATGAAAGAGCACGCAGGTATACTTATATATATATACGTAGCATACATACTTGCAGATCGCGTGACTGTGACCATAAACAGAAAATAGTTCGCAAAACGCCTCCGTCGCTTTGGCAGGCATTAACAATATTGCAAGAAGCTATGGCAGGGAACGAAACGTACAGAAAACGGGAAAAGCAGAAAATTATCATGAAACAATATAATATTATTCATAAATGCAAGGTTTTTTGCTCGAGCACAAGATCCTCTGGTCACATACAAGTATGAATATACATATGTATATAGAGAGAGTGAGAAGAGTGCGGTTAAAAAGTCTTCAACCCGCCCTCGGTTGGGCAGCTATCCATCAGCTCATCATGTTTAAGCGTTCGTGGCGCCGATAATAAAACAAAGATAAGAAACCAATTTTGCAATTGCCTTATAAGAATTTTTAATTAGACCTAAGACTAAGCCACTGTCGCTGACCATTCAACGGAAATGCGAGTATGTGTTTCATCTTGATATACTTACATATTTACCTACAAGCAGCTACTCGAAAGGTGGCTCGGAAAACTTAAACTCAAACCAGTTGACTTTGCTACTCACACATGTCCCTAATTTGCATACCTCGATATGAATATGTATCTCAAGAAGATAATAAAAAGTATAACTAAATATGTGCTAAGTGCATGCCACTTACCCTTCTTCCTTCTTCCTCCTTCCTCTATCTTCTTGTTTTCTTTTAACAGAATTACAATATGCGTACATGAAATAATGAAAACAATTTAGAAAAAATAGCCTTGAACTTGGACAGACACATAATTTAATTTGACAATTTTTGAAGCTTTAAAGTTAAATTGAAAATTTATTAAAATTTAGTCGTAACCAGACGATCAAATTTAAACTAAAATTTTAAATATCATTGAAAAGCTAAAAATAAATTAATTTTAATTACTAAAATAATTAAAAAAATTTGTTTTTGTTCGTAGGCATTGCTTTGAATGCTTACAAGTACAGGATATCTACTAGTCCAGCACTTTCAAAT
Source organism: Drosophila subquinaria (assembly GCA_037043405.1). Lineage (NCBI taxonomy): Eukaryota > Metazoa > Arthropoda > Insecta > Diptera > Drosophilidae > Drosophila > Drosophila subquinaria. The sequence continues at coordinate 44,090 of JBAMBL010002713.1, forward strand.
TCAAACCTCTACAAAATCAGCAAAAAATAAAAAAAATAATTTTCTGAGTGTCAAAGCTAATGCTACCTTTCAAAACTATTGTTGCTGTTAATACAGTCGGTTTCCATATATGTAATTATTTTATTTAATACAACTTTTTTGAATGGAAAGAAAAATTCCCTCAAATTTTCAACTCGAGTTCCTTTATAAACTACTTAAAAAGATCAACCAATATTAATTATATTTAAATAATTTTTTATTATTTTATAATTTATTAATAAATAATTAAGTACATATAATATAGCTTCTGTCTATCAAATGAAGAATGTTCCGTTTTGTATTCAAGGTGTAGTAAATTTAGTTCTATTGTCACCAGCGCTGTGTAGTGTTTTAGAACTCAGCATTTTAAAGGGGGAACCAACATGAAAATTGGGTGTCTCACGAATAGCTTTAGACTTTAGAGGTAAAAGCAAACCGTTTGTGGTTATGAAATATTGTCGGTTGCCGACGAAGTGTAGAATAATGAAAACAATTCAATTCGCAATTTGCACCATTAAAAGCATAATTATTCATTTATGCTGAATTTAACCGCTAAATTATTGTAGCGTAGATCGTCGACGGCTGTTGTTTACTGCTTGCGATGAGAAGAGTAGTGAAGAGAGAGGGGAACATTGAAAAGCAGTGAAACGAGACAGTGGTCCAACTTATAGAAGTACTGCTTACATGAAGGGTCGACAAAAACACTCGCATTTATATACTATATTATACAGGGTAAAAAGTAAATAATCCTCGTGTTCAATTGCCAACTGAAAAGACCTGTAACATAATCTTAATTGAAACAATAGTACTAAATTTAATTAGCATTTTCCATCTTTCAATATTTATTACATTTCATTTGTTTATTCAGTTTGTTTCGTCTACTCAGTTTATTTACCACCCAAGTGAAAATGGGTGTGTCGCATCTCCTGGTCGATTAACTTTGCCTTTTCCAATCCAAGTGGATTCAAAAATGATTTTAATATTCTCCGGCAACGAAACGAAAAAACGCACCAATTGAATATTCATATGGATTTCTGAATATGTTAGTGCTGAGTGCACATTGGCAACATGCAACTTTGTTTCGTGATTAACTGACATTGTGTTGTTGCTGTTGTTGCTCTTGTTGTTGTTTTTCTTTGTAGGCTGGCTTGGCAAGGGAAGCTTTATTTGCTGTGAAATTCTTCAATTAATTTTGCTACGAAGCTGCCAAGCTACACGCACATTTCGCCTCAAGTCTACAGTCTGATTAAATGTGAAAACATTTTATTTTATAACAAGGCTCCGTTAATTTAAAGCATTCATTATAGGCGTACTATTTTCTTCTATTCAATAGATAACAAACTAGTTACATTTATTCTGTCTATATATTTTTTATATGTGTATATTTACTAACTGTTTTTGTTGTCATACAAATAATTGGCGACCTCCAATTCTCACTCAACGGGGTGGAAAATAAATTGTAGAACAATTCATAAATGTAAATACAATAATTCCGATGTCAGCTATGTGTGAACATTTGGAGCTAAGCGATTAAATGCATTTCGTTATTACATTCCTGCTTATAACTTTATTACGAAGCTGAAACTACCACGCGACTTCCTCGACAATCGCAAACGCAAATGTATTGTACTTGTTTTGTTCACCCCTGGGGATGAAGTGTTCAATGACACCTGCTTCGCCTGTGCTGCAACTTGACAGTACTGCTTGCTTCTGACGACTGACGGCCTTCGTGTTTGCGTCTTGAGGCTCGCTTTTAGCTGCTTGCTACCCCATTAAGTTGATCAGTCACTTGGCACGCATTTTACTGGAGTCAAGCAACAATTAACATAATAATAAAATACCACAAGTCAACTTTTTGCTGCCAAAGATTCCTATTTAATGTCCTAATTTTCTTTTCTCTCTGCAGCATGAAAAGCCAATCATTGCATATATATTTCATAAAAATAATGACTTTTTTTATTTAAAAATTAAATTGATTAGCTTCTACTGCTCACAATGCACTGCTTGCTGTTTGTTGATATTGTCGCAGTTCTGGCTGCAAGCAGTGCATCTACACTGAGGAAAAATACAATGTAAAATGTAAGATTCAGTTATTAGACCCCGTACTTTAAAAAAGTACAGGGGTCTATTAACTTTGTCACAAATACAGGCAGCAGAAGGCGTGACAGACCACATAAAGTACATACATTCTTGATCAGCATCAACAGTCGAGTCGATATAGCCATGTCCGTCTGTCCGTCTGTATTGACGCCTATATCTCAGAGACTAATAGAGCTAGAGATTCCAAACTTGGTATGTAGGACCAAGATGAATTTATAATGGTGATGTATTCGTTTGACGTGCTCTCTTTTTCGGGGCGCAAACGTCATTACGAAAGCAAACGTCAAAGTGACCGGTTGTATTAAATTCTCTGAAAAATGCCCCGTGTGTGCAAACTCGAGCTCGAGTCGATTGGTTTGCGTTTCCAGACATATTAAGAGGAGACAAATGTGGATAAATGCAACAGGAACAATAAGACAAACATGCCACTGCTTTTTATTTTGATTTTACATATTGCACAGCGCACAAATCGAAAATGAGTGAAGAGTATAGAAAACCAAACAAAACAATTTTTCTATATATCTATCTCTGTCGTCTCTCTCACGTCAGACTCTCTCTGAGAGTTGACAGCAAAAGCATCGCCCCGAGAGAGAGCGAATACATCACCATTATAAATCCATCTTGTGTAGGACCGTCTGCATTGCACGCAGATCGAGTTTGTTTTAGATTTTGGATCGGATCACTATATCATATAGCTGCCATAGGAACGATCAGTCGAACATTAAGTCTTGGTATGAACAACTTTTTTGTTGTTTGAGTTATTGGAACCAAACCAACAGAATATACAAATTGTTGGTTCCATACATATTGAAAAAATTTGGTTGAAGTCGGACTACATCATATAGCTGCCATAGAAACGATCAGTCGAACATCACGTCTTAGTATGAACAACTTTTTTGTTGTTCAAGATATCTGAAGCTGTATTTTAAGCAGTTTTTGCTTTATTATAGTAAGAACGGGGTCTCCGACAGTCGAGTATGCTCGACTGTAGCACCGTACACTAGTTTCTCTTAAAGTTGACTTGTTAAAAAAAATTTAAGACAATATTTTTGATTTTAAAGATCGGTATATAAAAATCAGTGTAGCTTCTTCAATATGCAACTCAAAGTATATAATATTTGATTTCAGCTGTCTCTCACATGTTTTTGTAATTCCAATTAGTGTAAGCACAGGATATTGTCCTAAAACAGTTTGTCTTATATGCCGTATAAATAGTTTGCAATTTTTTTTTGCAAAGCTCCCAAAAATAGAAGAAGAAGAATAAAAAGCTTGAGTCCATGCTTGGTAAGGGCCAAAACGCAAACGCAATTGCAATAGATTTTACAGCAACCGCTTGGCAACCCTTTGTCTAGCAGCCATTTTAAGAGCCATAAAAACTCGAAAAGTTGTAGGAACAATGTAGACAGCGTGTTTTCATTTTATGCGAATTAAGCTGCCACTTGAACAACTTATTTTGCCTGAACAAGCGACTGGACCGCCGAGACCGACAGTAACTCTCCAAGGCACTCCGATGCATACACGAGTATGTAGACACAGACATACATAAAGCAGTGTAGTAGTGGTGTGTGTCTAGGCATGTGTGCCTACAGACCAAGTGCCAACAAAAAGGACTTTGCTGAAACTAATACGATATGAAAAAAATATATTATTAAATACTTATATATTTACACTTTAGCTACAAGTGCAATTTGCCTTTCGAACCTTTATCGAATTTAAATTTACGATAAATTAAAAATGGCAAATACTCTAGTCTACTTTCAGGCTGACGTCAGGACTCTGAGTAAATTTCCAACCGGGCAAGCAGTATGTATATGAGCGATGTCGTCGACTTCCATGTCAGTGCTGCGAGTGGCGACGAGCTCAAAAGGGATACAGTTTAAACCGTGCATAGCTGGAAGCGTTGCTGCACTGCAGTGGACGAGGCTGAGGATGAGGACGGGCATGAAAGCATGAAAGGACGAGTTGCTGAGTGTCATGAACGCGATACCCGACAGTCTGACAGTCGGACAGTGTGACAGTGTGACAGTCTGGCCGCACAGTTGCAAGAGACTATGTACAGTGGAGGAATGTGAGCACAGACACATTCTCCACAGCGAACGTGCGCACGGAGTGAACTTGTTAATACTTGTACTGTTAAAACGCAGCATTTCCCTACAAGTTGACCCCACCATGTATACATAAGTGTATGCGCTGTGTAAGTATATACGAAATATGTATGTGGTTAAGAAAGGAAAGCTCAGCGATAAGGATCAAATAAACAAATTCCAGTAAATGTAATTATTATGTTTAGCTTTCTTACACCCATACATATGTATTCTAATTTATACATGTCTCTACTTAATTTATTTCATATAGGCGATGAGAAACAGCTTTAAATGTGTCCTGCAGAAATTCAATAATTATTCAAAAATGCGTAAGTAATTCGAACTCAATTTATATTTATAAACAAAATTCAAAGTCATCTAACTAGGCTCATAACATATATCTTGGAATATATTTGATAAAAACATTTCAACTTATTTCGCTCAATTCTAATTAGACTACTTGCACTGCTTGCAGCGTCATGCATCGCACTGCAAGCAGTGTAATTAGGGAACTGCAGTGCAAAAAACAGTATAGTATATAATTTCATTGATTGCTAAGACTTTTAAATCGAGTATAGGGTATATAAATAAGGATGCAGCTGATATTAAGAGCATCAACGCATATACGCCTATTGTACATATGTACAGTATTAATGTGGTGGATTGTTATATACATGCTTAAGCATATATGTATTTGGACGTATGCACATGTGTACTTCCGATTTTCCGATTGAAACGCACATGGGTTGATGGCTCATTTACCATAGAAAGTCGTTGGATGGCGGTGTCGTTCATCAGTCGGTCGGTCGGCCCTCCCAGGCAAGAGCAGAAGCAGAGCAAGCAGTAGAATCAGAAGCAGAGCCAGAACCGACCCTAGGCGCGCAACGTGCGCACATTCGTCAGAATTTGCATTTCAATTCGAATGTCAGGATGACGGAGCGTTGAAATTGGGTGGCGGTGACGGTGGCATCGGCATCGGTATCCAAATGAAAATAAATCACGTTGCTGCTGCTGCTGCTGCTGCTGTTCGTTCTGTGGCAGACGGCAAACGCACCGCGTTCTGTTCTACTCAAAACATAGCCACCATTAAGCCAAAATAAAAAAAAACACACACACACACAAAAATACGCCTGGGGCGTGGGCCCAGTCAGCGATGAAGCGTAGTCCCCATTTTGAACTCATTTATTCGCATTTTTTGTGCGAAAACGAATGTGAAAAGTTCTGTGCCATCATTTTGAGTGATGTCAATTAGATTGATTTGATCAGCGAAAATATGTGATTTATCAGACTGTAACAGTGAGTGGGCGGTCCCGAGGCATTTCCTGAACCACCCCCAGAGGAAGAGCTCGCAATGATGGCAGCTTCACCTCACCACACACCACACTGACTGCTCAATTCCGAATCACATGAATATCTAATGTGCCATACTCGTATTCAAACTCGCACTCGCACGCATTCGCTTCATCACCTTTTCGTTCATTTGCGCCATCAATCAGTCATCCAATTGGGAACTTAATGTTATTGATCCTAGCTCCCTATATGAGTATGAATTTAAGGATACCAAAATAAAGTTACGTTGAATAAATAATTAAGTTAAAATGCAGTTGAAGTTTTAGAATGTTCATATTGTTAGCAAAGAAGTTTTACAATATTTATTTATTATTATTGGAGAGTCACGTGAAGCAGTGCAACATTGCTTTTGTTGCATAAAGCGTACTGCTTGCAGTGCGAATATGTGCAAGAGCAAGCAGTGCACGGTGGCATAAGATTATTCTTATTAGATTGCGTGCGCTATTGCTAAGTAACCAGTTGGTTTCTAAATAAGTTGAATTTTAAAATGGTCGATAACACTAGTTTACAAAATTAAAACTTTTTCTTGCAAAGTGAACCAACGTATTTTTTTCTTATGGACATTGGCCTTCTAAACACGAAAATGGCACTTAAAATTTTTTTCATGGAAGCGTTTTCGAAATATTCGAAATTTTTCGAATTTTCAAGGTTACTCCAACACTTTTGAGTATATTTCCATTTCTACATATCCGATTTGGCCGAACAAGAACTTAAATTAAAGGTGAGTTATTTCTCTTCAACTTTTGTCCATAAAGTATTAAGATCGGTTCAGCAGTTCAGGTGCTAGCGATTTTAATAAGTTCGAAAATGGGCGTTTTTTGCGATTTTTTGAGTTCGAATGCTAACATATCGTCCTGGAAAAAATATAAATCATAAGGATAAAATTTTTTTTACTCATTTATCGTAAAGCCGATACTGTTTCGAAGAAAATAAGGTATAGTTTATGCAAATCCATCGACAGATGGCGAAGTAATGCAGCTTTAACTGGGCCAAAAGTTGTGGATAATGCTCGCCTTTGCCCTTGCACATACATATACAAGTGCGTTTGGTCGCTGCATGTGAGTACCGCTACAATCGGTGTTTTACTGGTGCTAGGTGTTTCACGTAAATATGCCTTACTGCGCCATCTGTCGATGGATTTGCATAAACTATACCTTATTTTCTTCGAAACAGTATCGGCTTTACTATAAATGAGTAAAAAAAATTTTATCCTTATGATTTATATTTTTTCCAGGACGATATGTTAGCATTCGAACTCAAAAAATCGCAAAAAACGCCCATTTTCGAACTTATTAAAATCGCTAGCACCTGAACTGCTGAACCGATCTTAATACTTTATGGACAAAAGTTGAAGAGAAATAACTCACCTTTAATTTAAGTTCTTGTTCGGCCAAATCGGATATGTAGAAATGGAAATATACTCAAAAGTGTTGGAGTAACCTTGAAAATTCGAAAAATTTCGAATATTTCGAAAACGCTTCCATGAAAAAAATTTTAAATGCCATTTTCGTGTTTAGAAGGCCAATGTCCATAAGAAAAAAATACTTTGGTTCACTTTGCATTTTGGCTGTAAACTAGTGTAATTTTTAACCATACCTTTTAAATAATGATTAGTAATCATAATCATTAGTAATTAGAGTATTTTTGTTTAAAATTCGAACTAATGATTAAATTACGAATATTTTCGATTTTGCCCAATTATTTAATGATTACGATTACAAAAAATTAACAATAATCTAAAATTATTACAATTATTTAAAAATAGTCAGAAAAAATTAAAAATAATCAGAAATAATCTTTTTTAGTATTCGGATTACTTTTGATTTTTTTCTGATTATTTCTGATTATTTATGATTTATGAAATATATAATACTTATTAAATTTTCACAGTCAAAGTATCCAAAAGCCAAAATAATCAGAAAAATTTAAAAATAATCCGAAATAATCAGAAAGATTATTTTTGATTATTTTTGATTTTTTCTGATAGTTTTTGAATAATTGTAATTTTTTTTTTATAATCGTAATTTTTATATAATCACTAAAATAATCTAATTGATTAGTAATTCTAATCGAAATTTAACAGGTATGTTTTAAACCATCTCTAAAGAGCTTTAAATATTTAGAATTGTATTAAAAACTCGTAAAATATACCCAAGTGTAAACTGTAAGTTTGCAAACATATGCTTGACCACATAATCGGGATAATATATTCTATTTATAGTATTTATTCAATTAAAAGCATTTACTAGCGTGGCAATCAATCAAGCTATTAAGTTTATTAGGATTAGGGAATCCGACTGAATACACTCATTATCACAAATCTTGAGTCCACATTGATAATGACCAATTGCCTTGTCCACGAAATAACATGCCATATAATTTTCGTATCGTTGTGTGTTATTACAACAGTTAGAAAGCCAATTTGATTAACCACTCCCTTTTGGCCAGCCGTGACGTGGGAATATATATGTATGTGCGCATATAAATATTATATCTCAAGTTAACATTTTATTCTCTATTTGGCTTTAACGCTTCTGGTTTTGTGGAAACGCCTACAAAATTAATATACCACAATAACGCAGTGATAGCATTGGGGGCTGGGGAAACACTTGCGGGTGTCATACAAAACAAATAAAATAAATCAAATCGGAGAAGCGAATGAAAGGAAATCGCAATTCGAATGAACGCATGTGTGTAATAGGTCGGAAGGGGGCAGATGGGGGACAGGGAACAGGGGAGTGCTATCCAAAACAAAGGGGAGCCAAACTTGGCACCCAAAAATTTATGCGACGCGCCCACGCCCACATTCTGGAGTTGGTCTGCTTGGGTCTGCGTGTTTATAAGCTGCCTTGAATGTGACTGTGAATGTCTGTGTCTGGACTGTGCACTGTGGACGTGGCTCAGAGAGTTGTCTTGACTGTGCTGTGCAGTGCTGGTGCTGGGGGTGATTTTAGGGGTTGTTACCAGCACCAATAACTCATTTTCAAATGGAAATAACATCAAATAAAATTCGCGCTACTGTGTCGGCGTTGTCCTCCACTTTTTCCGGCCTTGAAGACTCGCACTCGTACCATGTGTGTCAGTTGTTGTTGCTGTTGACGTTGGTCGTGGTCGCACCGCGGTCGTTTGACTGATGAAATATCGTGACAAGCAGTATAAAAGCTATTAAAGCCGAGTGTAGATGGCGCTACTTGAATTTGTCAAAATGTCTTTTTACGTGCGTTGCGACGCAGGCGGCGTAACAACAAATACAATACAATCCCAATCCCAAAAAAGCAGTAACCCAATCCTAAACACAACTCACACACACACTCACACACATTTGAACGGGTGAAACTTTGATTGATGCCAAAGTGTCACGCAGGCGCGCATGTGGCTAATGGGCGGTTACGTTAACGTTAACGTTACCAACGCCAATATAGCCAACATACTCGTTGCCATCACATGTTAGCCTATACAGCTGCCAATGTGGCACTCGAAATCCGAAATCGTGCATTGTCTCATAGAAATGCCACAAGCTTTTCAGCCTTTGACAAGCGTTTGACAAATGTTTCGGATTTCGTCATTGTTCATTCTACCACATGTGAGAGGTGAGGGTTACACATACACATACATTCTCATACTCCTAAAAGCTAATCGAAACACAATTAATAATTTAGCTATAACTCCAAGACACAGCTGACTTCTAAAAATAAACTATTACCACATTAGAACAGATAAAAATACCAATATCGATAATTCCTCCCCCACATTGGTGAAATTGTAGCATTGAAGCAATTTTGCATATTTTGCCTAGACTTGACCCATTTTTATTGGCCGTGTTCACCAGAACAAATGGACAGCAGAAAATCGATGAAATTTGCATGATTATTCTGGTGAAATGCAGTGATTAGCAATCATGATTTCAAATTTTCTGATTATGATGACTGAAAATTCATCACCAAAATAGTACGCTGAAATTTTCTGATTGTGATGCTTTGTTATCGAACAAACAAAATACATGATTACTGATTGATTAGTTCTGGTGAATGCGGCCATTGACAATAAATAATTTGATAATTTTTAGACCTTAAAATTTACTCTGCATAGTAAATTTTCTTTTACCTATATTTTTAAAACTATGAAATATCACAACTTGGTGCTCGTAAAAAGTCAATCGATTCCCAATGAGAAAAGTCAATTTGATCGTGATACAAATTTTTTTTTTTTTTTAATGACGGGAAGTATGTATTTCTGCGTTTTATTCCAAGAAACTTAAAAACACATGCTTGACGAAAGTTGACGGGGGGAATCGAACTCAGTTATTTTTCAAACTGGAAAGTTCTAATTACACTAGTTTACAGCCAAAATGCAAAGTGAATCAAAGTATTTATTTCTTATGGACTTTGGCCCCCATAACACGAAAGTGGCATTTACAATTTTTTTATGGAACCGTTTCCGAAATATTCGAATTTTTTCGAATTTTCGAGGTTACTCCAGTACTTTTGAGTATATTTCCATTTATACTTATCCGATTTGCCCAAGAAAGCACTTAAACTAAAGGTAAGTTAATTTTTATTAACTTTTTTTCATACTGTAATAAGATCGGTTCAGTAGTTCAGGTTCTAGTGATTCTAAAAAGTTCGAAAATGGGCGTTCTTTGTGAATTTTTGAGTTCGAAAGCTAACATATCGTCCTGGAAAAAATAGATATCACAAAGAAAAAATTTTATTTAAAGGTTTAACGTAAAGCTGATATTTTTTTAAAGAAAATAAGGTATTGTTCATGCAAATCCATCGACAGATGGCCATTAGCTTAAGTGCTTGCTTGGCCAAATTAAAAAATTATTTTACATATTTTTGAAAACTTTGTCAACTGTGTCAAAATACTATCAATTTTGATTTTTTGACTCTTGTGTAAATTGTTCCTAAATATAAATATTATTTATGTGGGAGATTTTATATTTTCTGCAAAATGTCATTCAGGTAAATATTTTACAAAATTAAACTAAAATGAACTACACAATACGTTCGCTACTGAAAGAAACTGCTTAAATTGACGTGCAATTGTATTTGACAGACTCTTTGCGATAGACAAAATGTGTAAACAGCTCTGAGTGATAATTTATGAGTGCGAAAAGGAGCAGAGAGCAGAGAAAATGTCCGGATGCTGGGAGATGGAGATGGAGATCAGATCGCGAATCAAATGGTGTCCCGCTGTTGCGTCTGACGCATCCACAAATAAACGCGAGGCGCAAAGCGTCTCAAATACATCAAAGTAACAAGCTCCAGCTGTGCGCCACAGTAAGCTCTGCCCATACTTACCAGACAGACAGACATACGGACATACAGGCAAGCATTCAGACAAGGAAGCGTCATACGCTGGGGCCATTTAAATGCTGTGCATCCAAGCAGGACATCGGCGCCCACAGCCACAAAATATGGCATTGACTTAATAAAGAAATGAAATATCGCGAATGAATGAAACCCACTCGCAAAGGGAGCAGCAACAGCTCAAGAGCAGAACTGCCTGGCGCTAGTTCCTAAGCTCCCCATCTCCCATGTTCCCCATGCTGTGATCTCGAAAATTGTAGCGCTTTTAAACCGCATCTCTCGGTTGGGATTTGGGACTTGGGATTCCCCCCTGCGACAGCCAGAGGTGTCTCTTGATCGACCCATTGATCTTGTCACTCGGGCTCATTAGTTACGATTTCTATGGCTTGCATTTATTATTGGCAAACATTTTGCGAGAGTCACAATTGTCATACAGTGAATTCAAGTCAATTTAATTCCTACTTTCATTATTACTATAGAATTTAATTGAGAGGTAGCTACAATAACTAAATACTGAAATCCAACTTAATATAGTGTTCTGTAAATTTTGAATTCTTCAAAATTCTGTTAGAGATTTACAATGCTTTTTAAGAATAAATCAATAAAAAAAAATTTTTATTTATTGTAAAAATAAGAACAGGTATAACAATATTTGTTTGATTGCTCACAAAGTCTCTAGAGATAACAAAATATAATGGGATAGCTTAATTCTTAAAAACTTCTATTTATAGGGTGTAACGATATCATTTATATTTTAAAGGGCATCCAACCGTCAATATGATAAACCAAGCTATCACTCAATATTTTTTTTATATTTCTTATTCTAGTATTCTACCTTATTAACAGTGTATATAAAAGTCAATATGATAAACCAGGCAATCAGTAGTCTTCGTTTTTTTTAGTCACTTTCGAGGACATACAGTCGTCGGATAAAGTATTTTGACAAAACTAAAGCTAAATCGTCGCGTTATTTGAACTAACTTTATGTTAAATTTGGCATCAATGGAAAGGTCATTCAAATTCCGTTTGAATGATACAAAACTTTCCTTAACCCATTAAGTACCCATTGAAATTTTTGAACTTTGGTAAAAGTCTACTGTTTTGACTTTTTTCCTAGAATTTTTACCAAAAATATTTTGATGCAAAAAAATTCTTCAAACAATTCTAAGAGTGCCTGAAAAAAAAAATTTTCAAAAATCTCTTCGCTAGTATTTTTTATAAATTTTTGAAAATCGCTAAAAATGACTATTTTAACCCATTTTGCCACCTTTTCATACAAAAAATGCCTAATTGGCAATTTTCAAAAAAATATAAAAAATACTAGCGAAGAGATTTTTGAAAATTTTTTTTTTCAGGCACTCTTAGAATTGTTTGAAGAATTTTTTTGCATCAAAATATTTTTGGTAAAAATTCTAGGAAAAAAGTCAAAACAGTAGACTTTTACCAAAGTTCAAAAATTTCAATGGGTACTTAATGGGTTAAGGAAAGTTTTGTATCATTCAAACGGAATTTGAATGACCTTTCCATTGATGCCAAATTTAACATAAAGTTAGTTCAAATAACGCGACGATTTAGCTTTAGATTTGTCAAAATACTTTATCCGACGACTGTACTTATCTTTCATTTAGAGAATAAATCAAAAATATATATTTATCTATATTGCTCCTAGTTTGAATTTAGAGCAAACGTATATAAAAAAAATAAATTGCCTATTAGAAATTATGCTCCTTGAACTTTAATCATTTGAGTCAATTTCCATTAGCTTAACAACACTCGAAAATGTCTGTTGGTTGGTTGGTTTCGAACTAAATGGGTTTAATGGGGCGCAGGTCAGGGTCTCTCTCTCTCTCCCTTTCTCTCTCTCTATCTTAGTCTCTGCCTCTGTCTCTGTCTCGGCTTAAAGTGGAAACCTTTATGTTGTGATTACTTGACTGGGACTGGGACTGGGACTGGCTTTGTGCGCTATTGTTCAACTGGCTGCCATTGTCTGATCTAAATTAAGCAAATTTTGTTGGGGTACCTTGCATAGTTTCATGTGCAAATCAATTCCCACCTCAATCCTTTCTATGGGAAGGAGGTTGAGTAGTTTGTGGAAAGAGGATTTAAATATATCTCACATACATACATATATGTATGTATAAACTCGAATAATCGGTAGGCTGGCTCTTCCGGTATTAACTTTTCACTCTAAGCCCAACGTGCAATAAATTACGTTAAAGACGCCAAATTCAGGCAAATTTGCATGAGTTGCATGCAACAACAACAACAGCAACAACAACCCCCTTCGTTGTGTGCGGCACACGACGCATCATCATAATTAATAAGAGACAATTTGACAATGGCCCTTTAGCGTTAACAGCGATATCATTTTCAACTGTTCAAACTCGGCAGCCAAATGAGCAGCCACCCAAAAAGGGGGAGTTAGCCAGAGACAGGGCGAGGGGGGGATGGCACACGCACACCCTCTTGCCATTTTGCGCCAAATTAAATTCAACCTCAATTGAGGGGTTAATTTCTATCACCACGCAAACAAAAACAAAACCGCCCAGTCTGCAGACACTACGCAATGGAGGGTTGACGATGGATGCGGGTTACAGAGAGGAGAGGAGAGGACAGGGGGAGGGAGGGGGTGTACGGATATACGGATGTGCGGGTAAGGGTATCGCACCATTATCTGCATCGAGTTCCACATAGAAAATCATTACGCCATTCGCACCATGAGACGTATTCAATTTGAGTGTCGTTGAGCTCTTTATTACGTTAGTGTGAAAGTCGCGTGCGGGCAAAGTCCGCTAGAGGGCGCCACCCTCGGGCACAACTGTGCTCTTTTGGGCAACTGCTACTGCTAACAACGCATTCATTCACGGTGCGTAAGTCACAGCAGCCAAAGCAGTAGAGGGAGCAAAAGGAACAACAATAAAGCTGAAGGGGAGGAAGTGGAAGTAAATTGAAAGCATGCTGCCGGGCGGGCGGGCAATGAAAGCGTTCGCAACCCTTCAACGGACTGAGGCTGTGGCATCCACAGTGGCAGCGGTGACTCTGAAATCCATTAGCAAGCAGCGTGCGGCAACTGGCAACTGGCAACTGGCAACGTCAACGGCTATGAAAACCTTTGGCCAGCGGCATGAGGCAAGAGGCATGAGGCATGAGGCTTTTATGCGCAACGCGTCCTGCTTGGTTTTTTCGGTTAACCATGCGGCATGCCCCTGCTGTCTGACTACTCAATCTCAACGAGACTCATAAACATATGCGCCTCACGTCGTTTGGCGTAAATCTAATGTTGCCATAGTACGAGTGCGAGTTTTCGTAGACGACGACGACACCTCATCCCATTCCATCAGAGGTACGCCCCAAAAAGGCCAAGGCAACTGGCAACTGGCTAGTGCTACTGCTTCTTTGATGAGGTTACTGACTTTGCCGAATTAACTCCCACTAGCCAGGACTTTCCCTTTCCGCCCCTGCCTCTCCGGGGCGTTGCTGAACCGGAAACCACTGCATTTTGTTGGTCCAAGCAAGAGGGTGCCACGCTTTAACGCCTCAAAAAATCTCTTGGGACACTTTAGAAACACAATGTGGCATTTAAATGAACAGCAAACCTTAGAGCTTCATTTACTTACCCCAAAAATTAAAGAGCTTTATACGTATAAATTAATATATCTATTTATAAGGCTGGTGCTTTCATTACTTAACGTGGCGATATTATTGAATTTGACATTAATTTTTTATATATTTCACTATATTCAAAAATATAACTTTACGGGCATAAATATATTTACTTATGTAATACATGCAACTACCTTTTAAAAAGACTTAATTCAAATAGGATAAAGGATATATAAACATCTGTGATTCGACTATTAATTTAATTTAAATTTAGATACATGACAAGTTATTCAATATTCTATCAAACTGCAATAGAGGACTCTGCAATCGGATTAACCTGTCAACTTCAACTTACTTTAATGCAGAACACTGACAGGGTTAAGCCGGCATTGTCCGTGTTGTTATAGTAAAACAAATGAGATCGCTGTAAACGAATGAATGAGGGTGAATTTCCCTGTAGACAGTTCACAGATACCCTATCAACTATTTACCCTGTCCCATATATGCAATTCCAAACACATTTGCACTCAAGCAATCACGTTGCAAGTTACACACGCTAGGTGGCGCCAGCAGTTCTGTCGCTGAAAGTGACTTAGTTATAAGGTAGCGAATCTTGAGAATAGATAAAGAGCGTAGCAAAATATTTTATGATCAACGAGCAAGGTTTTCTGGGGAAATATTTCAAATTTAAAACAAACTCTTTCTTCATTTTTAAATGTAGTATATTTTGAATATATTATATTCTCAGTTAAAACTCAAAATTATCAATAAATAGAATGGAAAATGTTTTGTTATGTTGCATTTAATTATACACAACTATAATTTAAATTTCAGCCTTGTTCAAGGAGGTTGTATTAACTGCACACTATTCATAATTAAAGCTAAGATTTGAATTGAATTCCTTGTTCATTTATCCGAGTTCCCTTATAGTATACTTATAACTATCGTTGTGTTGTGAACATCTTGTAAAACTGGTTTGCGAATCCCCTCTTTAATTGTAAGATTTACTCGCAACTAAGTACAATTATATGTAATCCATATTTATAACTTGATTGATATACTTGTGTGTGTTTGAGCAAAAGTGATTTCAGTCAAGAGTAGCCATCTGATATTTAAGTTGTGAAATCTCGAAATCCGAAATCCCAGTTGCACACAGAACATAAATTTTATTTATTTATGTTGTAGAAGTATGTTCCCGTTTTGCTAGACGCTTTCTTTTGCGCTTTTTTCCACGCAGAAATCGACTATGAATATCAATGGGGGGATTGTGGCTCGACGGCACGCGCCCGAAACCAAATCCAAGACCAAGTCCATCCACATCGACATCGAAGGACATCGAAGGAGAGACGACTAAGTGTTCATGGCGAAGGAAAGTGAAGGAAAGTGAGAGAGGGAAGGCGATGTCTACTGGACTTGCCTTGGGTATAAATACATATATGTGTATTGATATTGTTTTTATCAACATCCACAACGTGTGCGAACCTTGGGGCCGGATTCGGCACTTGTGCCCCTGATGTGATTTTAATTTTATTTTATTTGGAATTGGGATTTTGTTTTGCTGCTGTTGCTGCTGTTGAAACTAAGGGAAGTAAATCACACACCACACTTTCAATATTGCCCGTATCGAACAAGGACAATGGTATCAATGGTATCAAGACGCCGCTGGATTGCGGCTCTGTCGGACTTTGCTTCTTTTTTTTTGTTTTTGTTTTTGGGGGGTGTTTCCCTGGTTTATATCGAGTCACTTTAGATTGCCCCTGGCTGATCCTGATGGACTTATGCTTGAGGCTTACACATCCACACAGACACACACACACACACACACAGAGAGACGTGTTCTTCCCCGGCTTACACTTGTCCGTGCGAATAAAGCGGAAAACACGGAACAAAAAAAATGATTGCTCTTCCTGTCGAGTGTTGATTGTTTGCCATATGCGATAAATGAGCAGGAACTGAAACTGATGCTGAAACTGAGACTGAAACTGAAGCATCTTTCGTATTAAATTCATGAAAGTTAAGTGCTTTGTAATTGATGTTATAAAATATTTATGACAGGAGTTCCCTCCCCCGCCCCCTTTACTGCCTTTACTGCCTACCTAGATCGTGGTAACAGGTCGAGAGACCTTTTCAAGTGGCATTCCAATCTGACGAGTGGCCAAAATTAACTTTTGTCTCTAATTGACATTAATTATTTAAAAGGATTCCACTCGAGAAAGTGTTTTATCCTCTGTGGTCGAGGGGACAAAGTTGAAGCTGTTAAATAAAAGACACCAATTCAAGATACGGTCTATAAAAAAAGAAAGATACTCTGTCTAGCTGTCATTGCGGACTTCCAGAACTGATAATAATAATAATAATGCTGTTGACGGACTTATTTGGCCTTGGGAATTATTGTCAGGCTTTGATGCATCTACTGCGAATGATGAATTATATTTGACATCTATGTGCTTTGCACTCACTCTCCTTATACTCACACTCACACTCATAGTGAAGTACGAGTACGTATGTGCACTCATTTGGTACTTGGATATGTTTATTTTACTGTCACAACATTAAAGCAAAACTTGAATGCAGGGGATGATTGTCACTGAAGGGCGGCTTCACTTTGATAGGTTTCCACTTTCCACTTTTGGTGAGGGTGGAAACCATCCACAGTCCACAATCCACACACCGGCTACTCTGTGGCGTCACGTGGCGCTCGTCTACTGTCTACTGCTTGCTTGCCACCTCAGTCTCCCTCTCCTCCCCCCTCTCTGTGTCTGCCTCTCTTTGTGGCAGCCTCTGCCTTTTGGCTTGTGTAGGCAAACATATTTGCATATGTTGGCGGCATATTTTAACAAATCCTGCTGGATTTCCTGCTGAACAGACACCAGATACACACACACACACACACACCACTTACACACACACTCACACACACTAGTGCAACATGCCTTTTTGACAACTCATAACAATCACTCATCATAAACAAAGCGTCCGGCCTCAAAGTTGGCAGGCTCAGCATCAGAATCAGCTTCAGCTTCTGGCTAATGGCAGACAATGCACGAATATGTGATGTATGAGTGTGTGATGTATGTTCATACATATGTAAGCTTTCTCTTTTGTTAATGTGGAAAGAACACTAATAATGATTAAGCAGCCAACTCTCTTTAAGCAAGTCCTGCAATTGATAATTATCATTGCATTAAGTTCCGTTAAAACAATTTCAGTTTTCTTGATTCAAAACTTAATATTTACAAATTATGTTATTAAAAGGTGTATGTAATTATTTAAAGGATGCATTCCTTAATTTTTGGATAGTGAAAAGAAAATTAAATTCGATGCTTAAATACTTGAGTTATGATTATAGAGTAATTACCTCTCGTACTATAATTATGATGAAGCAGCAACTTTTTTTAAAACAAGTACTAGAAGTATTAAATATAGACATTTTCTGACATCAAAATTAAATATTTACATAAATAATGATTAAAATTAAAAAGTGTACATATGAGAATATTTAATAA